>JAVMSB010000119.1:0-88094 GCA_031761475.1 Penicillium pancosmium | reverse complement strand
GGTGTGGGGATGTGAGCCAGGTTCGTTCGAGGGAGGGGGGTGTTAGGTCTGAGAGGAGGGTGAGGTGTGAATTGGTTTGCGCCATGGTGGGAATGGCTGTGTGGGAGGGTGTGGGAGAGAAGGAGTGGTGAGGTGGTGAGGGTGAGGGGTGAAGATGGTGGTCGTGCGGAGGAAAGTGGGCGGAGGGGAAATTTTGGCCGCAATTAGCTTATCAGGTGAACGGGTGTATACATTAGTAGCGTAGCAAAACAGGACTCTCGGATAATTTGCTTCTTATTCATGGAATAGCTTAGATTAATTACTATGCTAGCACTAGTATTTTTTAATGTTGAACACAGTTCTTAGTTATTATTATACAGTAATCTAGTTCTAGGTGATAGACTATAAATCTGAGTAGAGGGGTGAGGCTGAGTTAGTCATCCTTGATTAGTAATTTAACATCATCTCTCTCTATACTTCTCTACTCTCTACTCTCTACTCTTCAATTGCCATTCTTTCGCTGCTTAAATGTCAGATCATGAAATGTGGTTGGTTTAGCGTTGGATCATTTATCTGATTTGCTCTTTAGAAAGTGCTTTCAGGCAGTTCAGCCTTCACCATCAATATTGGTAATTCCTCACCAATCACGCTCACCCGCTAGTACACCAACATTCAAAAATCCAAACTATAATGCAGCTCAGCGGGCCCATTGGGAAGGATCTCGAGCAAATGTTTAAAGTGTCAAAATGCCCCACTCAAAGGACGAAGTTAACTCACGCTGGTAACATTGGTGTTGAAGGCAGGCGGTAAACAGTGGGGGCTGAACCAGTTGCCAGTCAGATATACAGCGGCGCTATAACCCCCAACCGACTTTTACGATCTATTATATCATGACTTGTGCAAACCTCACCCCCCTACCATTCGAGCTATGGGGCTGCATCGCATTTCATTTATCCAATGCCGATATCAAGTCTTTACGCCTGACGTGTACTCTATTTAACAACGCAGTCCCTCTACGCCTTGACCGTGTTTTTCTATCCGCAAACCCACTCAATATAGAGGTCTTTCGCAATATTGCATCGCACAAGAAGTTCCGCCATTCCGTGACTGAAGTTATCTGGGATGAGGCGCGCTTACCACGGGGCCCAAAACGATTGGATCGATCTGACGAGGGCCACGAATTACTCTCAGACGAAGATGAGCCCAGCAATGCCAGAGAGTGGGCTGAACATTACCATGACTACTTCAGAGAGAAAATCATGGGGCGACATGAATATGATGAAGAGAGCGCGTGTCCTATATGGTTCAAAGAAGTCTGTGAAGAAAACCTCCGCATTATAAGGAGCCGCAAATGTGCCGATAAAGATAGGCCCGAGCATATTGCGTGCAGAGAGCAGATCCTCGCTCAGCCTCCGCTAAAACAATGCTGGAAACATTATCAGCATTTGCTGCGTCAGCAAAAAGATGTGCTTGCCGGTGATAGTGACTATGAAGCATTCTTATTTGGCGTGAAACAGTTCCCTGCTCTGAAAAGAGTTACTATTACACCTGCAGCCCATGGCTATCTCTTCTCTCCGCTTTATCCAACCCCAATGATCCGCGCCTTTCCAAAAGGGTTTAATTACCCTATTCCGTATGGTTGGCTGCTTACTGGAAAAGATAAACCTGCCACTGCGTATGCGTGGAACCATTACCTTGAACTCAGAGCACGGTATCGGGGCTTTAGCACTGTAATGCGAGTACTCGCCAATGAGCCGAATTCTGTTTCGGAGCTCGTGATGACATCCAGCTTCCTACCCACGGGAATTAACTGCACAATGTTCGACGAGCCTTGCGAGGAATATGATCAGTTTGTCAAGGTGCTGAAAAATCCGGGATTTCGACGTCTTGATATCTCACTCCTTGTTGGCGGAGAAGACGAGTCAGACCTCGAACCATGCTGGCGATCTTTGCGGAATGGTCATCTGCGCCATGCACTAAGTGGCGCAACAGGATTGAAGGAATTCAGGCTGCATACAACATTCGATGAGGATATTCATGCTGAGGAGCAATACCCACTGATATCTTTAAATGAAATCGTGCCTGTGGACAAATGGTCGGATCTGCGCCACTTTGAACTCTCCGGCTTTGTCATCTCAGAAGATGATTGCATTTCGTTTCTCCCCACCCTTTCAAGATCCATTCGATCAATTGAGCTTAGTATGATGGAATTCTATGAGGTTGGGGACTGGTATAGGATGCTCAAAATGATCCGCCGAATGGTATTCGACAGTACGCCGTGGCGAGACTTGAATCCAATCTCCAGGCCCACGATTACGATCGGGGTGTCAGATTCGCTTGGGGGTGGTTCTTCCGGTTATGGAAGAGTTATATGGGTTGAAAAAGAGGTCGAAAATTTTATCTACTATGACGGGGAAAACCCTTTTAAGGAATCAGCTCCCCTCAAACTGCCATATGGGACCGGCACAGTGAAGGATTTATTCGATCCCTACTTTGAACGTCCCAATGTAGGGCCATCTGAATTGATAAGGCTGGGAATTTGCAGGGATAAATATGATGTCTATACATATTGATCTGGATGTATACATTCGAGACATGCTGCCCACGAGGAGAACACTGCAAGATAAACAGCTCTCTTTCATCTACACTGCCACAATTACGTTACATTACATGGATCATTTCCTCACGGGACGTATACTTTTAGGGACTTTAAGTAGACGATGCAGCAGCCGACGAGAGAATTTACAATCGGGTTGCCATATTACTGGTAGACCTGGAGAGCCGTAAACTATAAATGGGCTGCTTTTGAAGTGTGCAGGAAAAGCCGTATACAGCATTCCTTTTTTTTGCCCATTATATCTTCCTTTGTATGTTCGATTCAACCGGACAGCATTAGGCGGACACCCGCCCCATTGATATACATCTTTCAATTACATTAAGCCCCATAGGTTTCCCCATCCGCGCGGCTGTTCCGGTTGAACCCTCATCGAAGTTCTCTGCCCAATCTCATCCAGGTAGCGAAAGCTCAGCTTAGCCTCCTCGAAATCCGACAGATCCTTGAGACGCAGCTTGAGGCTTTTCCAGCGCAGATACTTGATTCCAAACCAGAGGGCAAAGAAGCAGAGTGGCTGTCCAGTATAGTCAGTATTTAAATCCTAATTTAGAATGGACTGTGCACATACGGCAAGATAAGAGGATAGAAAGTCAGGGACCAAGAATCCGTGCCACAGTGCTGCACCATCGGCGATGATGAGGACGAACAGGCAGCCCAAAAGCGCAAGGTACATGGTGAAAGGCTGGCCATGGGAGCGCCAAGGGTAAAGGTCTTCTGCACCTTGAGGAAAGCGACGAAGTCGTGCCAAGGAGGGAGAGCTGTTGATCTTGTCACGGTGTTTGTAGAGACTAGGTTGATGTCAATATGGCATATGGGTCTACCAAGCTGTGGGGATTCAGATTACCAGTTATAAAAACGGACAAATGCCCAGCATTCACAAGTCCAAACGATAATGCAGCTAACTGAGCCCATTTGAGAAAGAATTTCGAGCAACTGTTCAAAGTGTCAAAAAAGGAAAAACCCCAAGGGACGACGTCGACTCACGCTGGTAACAGTGGTATTGGGCGAGTTATGAGGTGAAAGATACAGAAATGGTACCCACAGAAAGCAACACGAAAGAAGCATCGCTCTGACTGGCACATAATAACTATTCGTCTTTCCAAAGAATGCTATGAGCCGTAAGTACCATTTATCGCCATGGATTTTGCGCGTAAGGACAAAAAGTGATCGCGAGGCGACGTATAGGTTTGTATTTGCCGAAAACAACACGGTGACAAGGATGATTACCGCGACCACATGGTCGAGTCCGGGAATCTCCGAGAGCGATGCACTAATAACGAAACCAGAGTTACTATTAATCTGGTTGTCTTCGGCAGGGCTAGCAGGGGATCCGAGGAATGATTCGAGAGGGAGATTGGGATTTTGCCAATCAACGTTGAAGCTAAGCATTATTCCCCCAAGGAAGTAGATAATCCAGATGATAAACGTTGTCCATGTTGCGACGAATCGAACCGATATGGTAGGCCAAGTACTTCTTTCACCTTGTGGATGTTTGCTGTCCAGGCGAGCTTCAAGGGCAATGGCGGCTGTGATATCGACACCCACGTAGGCGAAAGCTGCGATAGAGAATGAAATACTGTACAACTTGAAATTAACATCCATATGAGTGCGTGCTTCGAGAGCTGTACTTACAACAAGGCAGATGCCCAAGAACTACCAGTCGCTGGGTCATGGGGGAAAATGGTGTTGTATTTGAAATCTGCAATAGATTGAGCGACCTTAAGTCATCGTCGGAGGGAGTGAAACTTACAGCCTGTACCGATATGGCCCTCAGCTCCAGCTATTGAGAGTCAGCTTAGATCAAATAGAGTTTCTTGGGATATATGATATGACTTACCCCCAACGTTGATCGCAATCATGCTACCAATCACCACGCATATTCCAATGATTTTCAGAGAGCCTCCGATTACCTCTGATAACCCATAAATCTGACAACGGTTAGCAATGTATCTGTAATATATGGTAAATTCTGTCTCACCTGGACTCCAAAACTGTTGAAGAAGATGATACATAACGGAACTAGGAAAAACATCACCGTCCCCTCGATGCTTTTTCCCGGACCCCAAAAATCGAGCACACCTGCCCCTGCCACAATTAGCGCCGCAAAGATGATTGAGTAAGTGAACCTAGTGCAGCAGAAGGCCGGTAAGTCAGCTCATTTTCTTTTGGTTCATACACAATAAGATTGAGAATACCAATATGCAATGCCGACCGCAATACCCAGATCCTCGTCGACAAAGGCCACAATGTATTCCACCAGTGCACCGGGTATTGGCCATAGAGTCAGCATCTCACCGATGCATTGCATCACCGTCCAAGCGAGTAGTCCCATGACCGTGAAGGATATGAGAACGGCACCAGGGCCCCCGAATCGTAAGATCGAACCGCTTCGCACATAGAGTCCAGCCCCGAGAACGCCGCTGATAGTGATCATCTAAGAGCGAATCAAACTCAGTTAGCAACATTCTTGTATAACGGGAAGATAATGGGCAGAGGTAGCACCCACGAGAAGATGAATACCTCGCAGTCTCTGACTATGCAGATTGTTAAATACACCCAGTTAGCCAAGCACCGACTCAGATAGGGTCGACTCAGGGAACCTTTACTTTACAACGCGATCTCTTGGGTCCTGCATGGCAGAAGTAGCATCGTTCGTGTTATCTGGGGACTCGTCATCGCCACCAATTCCCTCTGGTCCTCGAGAGCGCGATGATTGGGGAGATACTAATAGCATGGACGGCGACTGTGGTGTGAGTGGAATCTCAGGCTGTTGCAGCTCAATCGTATTGCCTCTCATTGTTCCTGCGCGCGCTGCCTCGGGGTCATCTCGAGTCCCATTCAAGCTCGCACGAGAGGGAAGCCAATCAAGGTCGCGAAATATCTCATATGCATCGACACTGCCGTTATTGTTCAAGGCCATCGTGTCATAGGTTTTGGGGAGATCATCGACAACGCATCAAAAGGCATCATCGTCAAAACGGACAAGGCTCAGATGGACGGAGTCGGAGTCAAAAGATGCGATTCTGGACAGCACGGACAACGCCTCCGCCACGGTCATTTCGCCCTGGGCAAAATGGGATCAACATTAAACTAGCTGAAAAAGGCTTGATCAATCGGCCCTGTTCAAAATCCCCTATCCCCGCAGCATAGCGCTAATGACTCCCAGATCTCTGAACCGATAGCCAGCGGATGGTCCATTGGCCCGCCATGTCCTCTCCTGCAGCATTGGGACCCGGGTGAATGCAGGCACTTTGCTTCCCCCTCAGCTCACGGAAATGGTTGGACAAACCTACAAGTGCAGAGGCTCTAGTTTCCTGCCTCGTTGCCTCTGAGTGACAGTAGCAAAGGTCCCCGCTTTCCTAGCGTCTTTCGAGTCCCTCGATGCTTCCTACCAAAGCGTCTGAGAAATGAATATCTACTAGTACTCCATACTGATACATAGCAACAACTTCGTCACTGCATACGTCTGGGTAAATATAAATGTCGAGCATAAAACGCGCCTTCAGCTCAGTCTTGTCGTCTTCGCCTCCATCGAATTCGACCCCTATGCGCCGACAAGAAGCACCAGGGAAGTATCTGACAAGCGCGAAGCTGCAAGAGTTTCTGGAAACCAAGTTTCCCGACCATCCTAAAAGGAATTTCCATATCCAAGTAAGCTCTCGGCGGAATAATATGTGGATCCTTCTTCGATCACTGATTTTCGGTTGTGGTGCTACAGGTACATGAAGATGTGTTGTCTTTCGACGCCCCATTAGAAGTAACTGAGGTAAGAACTTCCCATATACGAATCAACAAAAACGCAAGCAGGCTAATCATGTAATAAAAGGCTGAACTTCAGTAAGTTTTAGCAAGCTAGAGACAATGCCTGGGGCAGTGCGATCCGATCAAGTGGCTGAGGCTTTGAGCGGCGGTATGGATTTTTGCTTACACCTGCACGCAGAAAGATCAGACAAGAGGTCATGAAGGGGATTCTGGCGGCCAAAAGGAAACAAAAGGATGGGAAGGGGCTCGAGAGTCCTGCAGGGGGATCATCCCAAATGTGACCAATTACTTGACGTGCATGGAAATTACCACGTACGAATGCTCGTGTACCTCGTGTTTGCCATGCAGGCGGGCCGTCGGGCGAAGGAGGCGTGTGGATTTTAAGCCCCCGAGGCTGAATTAATGTATTTGGCCCTTGATACCAGGAAAAAAAATCAACCTAAATGTCTTATAAGTTGTGGCTGTTGGAAAAATAGTGCCGGGTGTGGTAATAACGTTCGAAGCCTTTCCTATTCTTATCACTATTCCAGCCATGGAGCTCGAGAGCATGACAGCGCGAGCGACGGACGCGCCCGCAAGCGAAAACCCCGGAGATGCTTCGGCAAGCAATGTGCCAGGCTTGGATCCCCTGGGATTGTACTCACTAGTTCCATTCCCGGATGCCCACTGGACGCGAGCAGAGGCCCGGAATTGCTTTACCACGGAGCAAGATAATGTTCAGGTGACCTTGTCGGACGTGAGCCCGGGAAATCACGGTATTAAGTTATTGCTCCTCACCGATTGCCTTGTGTTAATATCTAGATAGCGGAGATACGCACCTTGGAGTCATTGGCGGAATTGCGCGCCTGGAACGCCAATTCTGGTAGGACAGAAAGCGACCTGAGAGTCATGTATGTGACTGAAGTTACATATTCTATGATACTGTCATTTCTAACGTTGCTCCAGTTCGGTTGACCAGATATTCTCCTGGAGTCCACTAAATGTGACTCGCCAGATCTTCCAAGAGATCGTCAATATTACTCGGGCCTCACCAGAAATCCTCGAACATTCACTCGCCTTCTGCGAGAAGGGTGTTGGAATTGAAGAGACCTTTAGCAGTGCGCCTATTTTCAAATCTAATGGCCATTCCATTGGTATGCCGGTCGCATGTGATATCCAATCACGCATGAACTGACAGAATCATAGAAGTTGCCTACGTATTGAAGTACGCTTTTTACAAGCCCGGTGAATATGGAATGGACCCCTGGATCATTCGCCAGACAGCAGTGTACCAGAAGTACGAGACAGAAACCGATCGGTCCACCTGGATTTTCTTCAATCCTACCTTAGACTGTGCCTTCCAAGAACGCCTCACGACACTCTTGCAGGACCCATCCCAGGTGCAAGCTTTCAAGAGCCAGCCGCTTCTTATTCATAACATCCTCTTTGGAACATTCTTTCCTCTGTGGCGAGATTACCTAGCCCACCATGAGCGCAAAATTCTCACTATTGTAAGTTGTATCTGGCAGTGGTCACAGCTAAATTCTTAGCTAAAATTTCGCAGGCCGGCACAAATATGGCCCAGCGCCTCGAAGAAGAGCTGCGAGTGAACCATGAAACACTGAACACTGTCCGTCATGCCGAGGCTCGCTGTCTATCTCTAGTGCCCATATTCAGGTCACTCCAAAAGAATTTTCAGACTTTGCATTATTTCAATGACGCCCTAGCGGAGCGCAAAATCACACAGCAGTCAGATTCTCATGCAATGAAGCAGCTGCTCTGCAACTACATCAGCATGGCGGATGCGTACAGCCAGCAATCAGAGTTTCTAAAGTCTCGGGCCGCATGCCTCGCAGTCTCCATCACAGATACCCTCTCTTTCAAAGACTCCCACACAGCAAAAAGCCAGAGCCAATATATGCTTGATTTGACGCTTTCTACCGTCGACGACTCCACAACCGTGCGCGTTATCACAATTGTCACTCTGATCTATCTTCCTTCCACATTCATGGCAGTAAGTGGCCCAGGTTCTCCAAAGATAAGACATGTAGCTAATTTGGGAAAATAGACCCTACTGGGAATGAATTCCTTTTTTGAGATGGACCCCAACAATCACAACTTGATTGTGTCCCAGCAATTCTGGATATACGTTGTGCTATCTGTACCACTGACAGCAGCCAC
This sequence comes from Penicillium pancosmium, assembly GCA_031761475.1. Classification (NCBI taxonomy): domain Eukaryota; kingdom Fungi; phylum Ascomycota; class Eurotiomycetes; order Eurotiales; family Aspergillaceae; genus Penicillium; species Penicillium pancosmium. The sequence continues at coordinate 79,579 of JAVMSB010000119.1, read as the reverse complement.
GTTGTTATACTGGTGGTTTTCTAAGAACGCTACACAGCGCGCAAAGTCAAAGAGCAAGGAGGATACTATGGAAAGAGGCTCGCTGTATGATTACTAGATATTATGTCCACATTGTTCCTTCTTAGATGGCCTGATTATTCTTGTAAATATTTCGAAACAATTACAGATATTCTCACTCGGGAACTGTCACTTCACTTCAAAATTATGGACAACGCCATCTACCGTGGCCAGTAATACCTCAACTTGCCCCCTCGCCTTGCTTCGCATGACAATATTAGCTTGACCCTTGTGAGTTGGAGTTTTTTTAACCGTTCCTTTTGGGGTCAGATGGGCAATCGGCACGTCTTCAATAAGTACGGTCGAGACGGGTAAAGTGAAAATTTGTTGGCGATCGGGTTTGAGAAAGATCAGCGTTTGGTTGTCATTGCTGTGATGTATCTGGACCATCTTGTTGTTCAGCTCTCGGACCTTCTGTTTCTTTGTGGACAAATCAACGTTGATAAGATACTGCTGTTGTGACAGTATAAACAAATGGAGAACTTCGTCGAGTACGAAAACTGTGCACGCTGTAAAGTGTGCTGCAGTTGTGACAGCCGAGCCCTAATCAATTGTAAGCAAATTGTATCATGAGGTTACATGCACCACGCTCACCTTATATGGAATGGTCATTTCTGTACATGGAATGTCTCGGTATAGGGCATCGCCCTGGGTTTGCCATGCCTTGACACGAAACCTGGTCGTCTGCTCTTGGGTCACCATGACCAGAAACTGATCATCACTAGTGAAGCCAAAGAATCGAATGTTTGCAGCCGATCCAATGGCGGGCCCCAGCTGACTCATGGCAGATCTTGTAGTTATAGATCCCAGTGAAGGGGCAGAGGCTGCAGAGCTTGACCGACTAGAGATAGGAGAGGGATACACTCTGTGTCTATCTGTTAGCACACGATTTGCGTAGTGTCTCAGCCTGAATGCTTACCCATCAAGCACGCGCATCAAGTCTTCCGTTTTAAAGATATATCTCAGGCATTCCAATTCGGTCCCACTTGGTTCCTGGGTAATAATGAAGGCAACCAACGCACCATCCGTCGAAAGGGCAACCATATTTATAGAACCCAAACTGGGAATTGAAATAGGATCTGGTTGCTGATTGATGGTGCCTCCTGTGAAGGAATAGATACAACACTGTACCGGCACCATTAGTGATAAGAAATCAGATTGCAGGAAGGTAAGCATACCTGAAAACAGTTTCCCTCAAGCCCATTACAAATGTATTTATTGCTGACCGAAGCACATGTTACAGATCCAGGAATTTGCACCGTCACCGTCCTTGGCATACGACGTAATCCCTGAATTAGATTTTGACTGGAGTTGTAAAATACCAGGATTTTGCCTTCTGGCGAGAATTTACTTCCCTTGAAGGTTGGCCGATTAAGCAACCGGCCAAACACGGACCTAGGACGATCGATCGACGGGATGTCTTGAAGTATTGTAGAAGACTCCAATTGGCTGATTTCGGTCCATATATCCTTCAGCCGGGTTTCAATTTCCTTTGCTGGCTGTCGTTCTTTCCTTTCAGGCAGTAAAACTTTGTCAATCAGAAGGTCAAGGGATTCGCATATCACCCCCGGACAGGGTCCCCCGAAGGCTAACTCTTTCAGATGGTCAAACCATTCAGTTACGGCAGGTGAAACTTGTGGCCTGGCCGCCTCGGTGTAAAAAGTGTCGCCGCTAGGCCCCTTCCCCCGCCGTTCCCTGAATTCTTTGATACCATCGCCACCCTCCATCATAAAGGTGAGAACCAAGCTGAATATGCAGCCAAATGACCACACATCACTCAAAGCGCAGACCTTCTCGCCAGAAACCGCGCACTCAGGGGCCAAGTATGTCCCTGGCACCCCTATCGCCATGGTGGAGTCGCCATCATTCTGCAAGGTTGTACTGACCCTAACAGAGGAGAGACCGAAGTCGGCGATTTTCCATACCTCATCTGGCGTGCGCTCGTTATAGACGAGAATATTCTTGGGTTTCAAATCCAAATGATAGCACGACATGTTGGTCCCATCGTGAAGGAAAGCCAAGGCTCCTGCTAAGGCCACTCCTCGGTGATATATAGCCTCCTTCTCGTCTAGGTCCTCGGGGGCTGGGGCATGTTCAAAGTAAGAGCTCAAATCGCAGGAGGCCAATGGGAAGAATAGGCTGTAGTTGGCTTCCTGTTGTAAAATGGCGAGAAGAGGTACCAGGTGGTCGTGCTTCTGGGGCTGCTTCATAATCTCTCTCAACACGTCTAGCTCTTTCTCAAATGCTGTTTGGATTTTAAAGTCCTTGCGTGCTAGTAACTTTTCTTTTCGATTTTCACTGTCTCCGTTCTCCGAAAGCAAATGGTGTTTTTCGATAACGACTCGCCACACCTGTCCAAAGCCCCCCGACCCGATTTCTTTCTGATCCAGGTATGGGAGAGGACACAACATCTGCGCATTATCTGAACAGTTCAACTCTTTCTTGTCCTGCAGCACTATCGCGCAAAATTTTAACTGCGTGGTGAAGAAGGATTCTCCTCTGTCCTCAAATAGATGTTCGGCATGAGCCCGAGAAATTGGCAATTCGGAATCGCGCAACAGAAGGGGGTCCCACATGCAGTTATTTGTTTGTAAAATCAAAGACAGGAACTGTTTCAGAGCCCATGTGTCATTGATCGCTCTGTCCATAAGCAGAATCGCCAGGATGTTCGAGAGGCCCTCCTCGATCTGATTAGCAACCTCCCCTAGAAGCTTCTTGTCAGCAGCAAGCGCCTCGCTCACACTTCGCAGAAGCCGTTCTAGGTCCCCCCTGTGGTTTCGGAAGACCTCTTGTGCGGTGCCATGTGGTAAAAAGCGCTCGTGTCGATAGTTTTTTGAGAATCGATCGCCAATGCGATGCTTGAACCGGTCGCAGAGCTCCTCCGATATCTGTTCTCGTTCTATCTGCATAAGAGTGACGGGTTCAGGGATAGGTTGGATTGCGAAATTAATATCATGCGCTTATGAAGCGGGGGATAACTGTTCATTGGTAGGTGGTTGGATTGGATTAAAGAAGAACGTCTTGGACCTAGCAAGCTTAAACGAACAGAGACGATCGGCGATTTGCGACCGGGGGCGGGGCTGCCAGCTGGAGGGCGCAGTAGAAAAGCCCCGATTATGTTGTAGGCACTGACCGGGCTGTCAAGAATCGCTGATAAGAAATTATCAAACACGAGATGTGAACTGGGAAAGGGAGAAAATGTCGAGGTAAGCGGTTGGGAGGCTACAGGTCAGGTTCAGGACCCAGGTTCAGGGATGACCAGGTGTCAAAGCGTATGGTAACTATTTAGCGACTAAATCGGCGGCGAGCAAGGATTGAGGCGATCTTGAAAATCCTCCTGCGAGGTGGTGACTTGACATAGGTAACTGATGAGGAACAGACTACCTTGTAAGATTCAAAAACACTTTCGATCGTGTCTACCATGGTCGATTGAACCTAAACGATTAAGCATAAGATAGTGGAGCATCCTTTGCGTTCATATGTCCTAGATTTGCAATACGAGTACGGTGAGTACTACTAGTATAATGGGATCGGCAGAAAGCCACGCGGACTATCAGGGTAAGACCCCCGGCCTCTTGCAGATCTTTCTTGAAGAAACTTCAACTTCAAGAATATATAACACAGCAGCATGAATCAAGGCTCTTATTGTATAGAGTTCAGTGCTATTCAGCATAGAGCGGATCTCTGCCTTAGGCCTATAACCCCGAGCCCCTAACCGTTAGATGACGCATTTCCGACCTACCTATTCACTCATAACAACCCGCACTCCAATCTATTAACGAAACCAACATCATGGACATCGTGGTAAGTCTGTCGCTGTCAAAACATTATATTCAACACTAACGCAGATCATAGGACCCACCGTCCGGGTGGGGCTCAAAGCCCGAGGACCTCGAGTACGAGGATAACTGGGAGGCGGAAGATAGTTTCGGACAACATCTGTGTGAACAGTTGAATCTTGGAAGAGGCCGTCCGATTATGTGTCATTGCACGGGCCATGCCTACCTGTTTGAAGCTGGTGGAAAGTTCTATTTTTGGTATTGTGTTGGTCTTGATGTCTTCGAAATTATCTCTCCGATAACCCTGGATGAGATTGTAAAGACTATGAAGGAAAAGGGAGATGGGGGCGTGAAGACTAAGAGGGTTGTATGATAAATAGATCTGGGGGGTCTCTGGGGATAGGAGGATCTTTTGCTGTGCGCTGCTTCTGAATACTGGGTGGAATTGGCAGATATTTGCCGAAAAATCAAAGAGCTTAGGTTTTTAGAAGATACCAGATGAGATAGATGATCGACTTACCCTATTCCATGTATGTTCATTGTTTGCTATACCAGTACCTCCCGACTGGGCCGGCATCTCCGGAGTTATCTCGGTGTCCAGCCGCAGTACCAGGACGATTGGGGCCAGCTGGCCCTGCTTCCTGCTCCTCCTCCTCCTCCTCCAACCGACTTTGGAGTCAAAGGCTTTGGGCGAACTATATCTGGCAACTCTGCCGCCTCCTTCATCACCAGTGGGAGTGGAAGTGGGATGGAACCAAACACTGCGGTTCCTCCGTTCTATCCACCTGCTGTCTCTCATCCGCCTGCCTCTCATCCGCCTGCCTCTCATCCGCCTGCCTCTCATCCACCTGTCTCTCGCCCCCCTGTCTGTCATCCACCTGCCTGGCATCAATCTATCTCTACCCAAGTTGCCTCCCTTGAATCTGCCTCCCTTCAAGCTGTCTCTCTTCAAACTGCCTCTCTTCAAACTGCCTCTCTTCAAACTGCCTCTCATCAACCTCTCCGTATTCAACGCGGCTCTCTTCAACTGGTATCCCCTCACATCCAAATTCCCCACTTCCATTTTATATCCTTTCTACCGAACCCCAGCCCGAATCAGAGATTGTTATTTGCGTACCGATCGAGAACCCCGGGTCGTCTCCGCTTCGCTTTGAAACCCACCTCCTCCAGCAAGAACACCCTCTTAGCGCCGGATTTCAATAACGAGATACTACCGTATACAATAGAATATAACATGCGGCAAAGACTAATATTGATCAAGTATGCCGACGATCTCGTCTGGTCGTGGTTATGGTTATGGTCATGGTTATGATGAGGTGAATTCGTATAAACATTGGCAACCAGCATGTAGATCAGACCATGATATCAACTTTCGACCCACCTCATGGGAACGGTGTCAAGGATGCCAAGATATCATGATTCAAATGAATAAAAATAAAAATAGAAAGCCCACCTAGGTCGGGTCTAGGAAGCGGTGTTCTTAAGTTCATGCTTTCAAACGTTCGATGCGTACACTGGCAGGAATCAGATATCGGATCTGGTTGGATCCGGCTAATCAGATCAGATTAGATCAGTCTACCACGCTATTTATACTCCCATGAGCAAATGACTCATTAATCGCCAGTGGGTACCAAATAATACATAGCAATGGATATATTCAACATTTATTCTATAGAAATGTCCGAGTCAAATCCGACGTACTAGTAGTACCCAGTATAGGACTCCCTCCCTCCATACCAAGACTAAATTAGACGCACGGCCCGACCCGGCTCTGTGATATGCACATCAAAAATGGGGAATCACACAAACAAAAAAGCAACAAAAAAACGGAAAGGCACCCCTGCCTACGCCTGCGATATGCTGTTTTAAATCATTGCTGACTGCCACCTTTTCCTTTCCCCTCGGTACGAGTGTCATGAAGATGATCACCCTCCTCTGCTTCCACTTCCTCCTCATCACTGACATCACCAACAGCATAATGCTCACGATCAATACCAGGAGATTGAAGATCATCGAGCTCAGATTCATCAAAATCACCAGCCTCGACATCATTAGTCGAGCGCTTATTTCCGAATCGATCCAGAACAGACCGCGGCATGATTTCGGAAGTACTAGCATTGTGATTGTGAACGCCATAGTACCCCTTATGCGAGCGACGACTGCGCCAAATGAAAAAGCCCCAGATAAGGACTCCGATAATGACGACGACTAGAATTGCCTCGCCGGATTTGGTGTATGCGTGCATTTCGGTTTCTTTGATTTTCTTCTCTTCTTGTTGTTCTGCGGCGGTACTGTTTGTTTGACCGCCGACGGAAGTTTGGGGTAATTTCTCTCCGTCGATGCGTGAGTCGGCTGGTTTACCGCCTATGCTGGCGATATCCACTTTCATGAAGCGGTCTAGCATGTCGCGGGTTTGTCGCGGTTGGTCGTAGGGCACCATGTGGCTGGAATTGTAGAATAGGACGTAGGTTAGGTTTCGAGCGTGCTGGTAGTAACCGGCCGGTTCGCCTTCGAAGGTCCAGTCGTGGCGTGGAGCCCAGACTCCTGGTGCGGTCTCGAAACCGGAGGCTCCTTTCCACTTCATGTTGTGGATCATTGTTTCTGTTCCGATGTGGTTGCAGATGAGATCTTTGTCGCCACTGAAGAGGAGGATGTTGATGCCGGACTCGATTAGGTCGGGGAGAAGGCTGATGGCAGGTTTGGAATTGAGCGTTGACATGGCACTCCCGACGTCACCGTTGCACTCGTCCCAGCCAGATGCCTTTGCCGGGTTGATGTTTAGAGCTTTGATGACATCGTTTCGTCGGAGGTAGGGGGTTACGTTGTCCAGATCAAGAGGCCAGCCCATGCCACAGCCATTAGTGACTTTGTCCTTTAGACGCACGTCGTACATGTTGAAGCATTGGCCGGCTTCCTTGGTCAAATCCAGGAATTCCCTCATGACGAGTTCGCAAGGTTCCACATTGAGTGAGTCTTTGTATTCGGACTCTCCCAATTTCGTCTTGCAGTACTTGTTCAGTGCGTCGAGCTTCTTGTAAGTATCAGTTCCCTGCTCGATGAGGGCTTCTCGTTCGAGGAAGTCGAAGTATGACGGGTATTGGTCCTTGGGCGAGATCCAGCCGTTGCCAATGAGTAGTCCTTTGAGCGGCCATTTTGATTTACCGTTTTGCTTGGCGGCTTTGTTTCGTTCTTGGATTGCTTTGGCGATGTATGGGATAGATTGACCGGCCCAAGATTCGCCGGCGAGATAAATCTGTTACCAATCAGCATTTGCTTCTCTTTCTTTTGATAGGCCTCCCCAACAGCCTTCTCAGAAAGGGATTCACGCACATCATCCTTCTCAAACTCAGGGAACAAGCCAAAGAACTTCTCCAAAAACACCATAAAATGAGCCGACAACGGATCCAAATCCTTCAAATAGCTATTCGTCTCCGCATAACTGAACCCCGTCCCAACAGGCTGATCAACGAAGAGCAGATTGGCAAATTCATCCCAAGAACCCTTATTATATTCCAATGTCTGATTTTCCGTCACGCGGTAGGGGCCGACTTCCATCAATGCACCGTCCATGGAACTACAGCCTGGACCGCCGTTCAACCATATCACTGTTCGTTGTCGGTTTGCGATGTGGCGGTTTTGGTAGTGCCAGAAGAATAGGTTGCCGTTAGATTCGGGGTCGACTTCGATGTGGCTAAGGCGGAATTGAAGATGATTAGAATAAGAAGAATATTTAGGTATGGAGAACCTCGGAGGAAAGGGTAGGCGTAATGAAGGGTTTGTTTCCCTCTGCGCATCACAACTCAAACTCACCCAGCGTGCATCTTCAAGAGTGGCCCATCCGCCGGCGCGCCCGGAAGATCATGAACATAGTAATCCGCGGCGGATTTGGCGGTCGCTAGTGAGGGCGATAATAAAGCGAGGGTCCAAGATAGCGCGACCAAAGCGCTGCCCTTTGAACGGGCGAAAGAAGGTATGGGGATCATTTTGGCGGGTTGGTGTTGGCGTTGGCGCGGGCAATGGTCGCAATCATAGGGTACTCGTATTTGGGTAGGGAAGGGATGGCAGATGCAAATGCAGAGGCCCGGCGCAGACGATGCGCGAATCAAGCGATCGTCGAAGCCGGGTTGAAAAGAGAGGAAAGAGCGGAGAATTTGGGAATTGCAAATGAAGGTACAAGAAGTGTAAGTGTGTGTTGCGAGAGCAAAAGGGTGAAGGTGAAGGTGCAGGAGGTTCAAAGGATGACGAAACGGACAGGCTGGCGTGGCCTTGTTGGGTATGTGGTATGGTATGGTATTGGTATTATGTGTATTTTACATAATAGTATTTGTGGTACTATGGTTATACGGGTACGAAACTGTATGTAACTGAATGATACTCATTCCCCCTTGCCTGTTCGGGCGGTCTATAGAAAAAGACTGGCCCAAAGAGGAGCAGAATAAGATAGGAGAAAGATAGGAGAGAATGAATACGAGTACGGAGGAGAAATGGTATGTATGAAACAGATATAAATACTTTTGATCTAACCGGTGGAACAACTCGAAATCGGCCAGGCTCGGCGGCCTTGCTCGCATGTTTAGAATAGATCGATAGACTTGTCGGCGTCCTTCTTAATCAGATCCACCATCCCCTGAAGAGTCTCAGCACAAGCCCCTAAGTCCTAAATATCTTAGCGTTGATGGAGGGGCACTCACCGGAGGCATGATTGGCTGGCCAGCGGCATCTTTCACATAGCGGAACGGCATTTCAGTCCGTTCGTGCTCGTTGATCAGAATTTCCGGGTAGTCGACGTAAGAGATTTGTTCCAAGGGGACTGGGGGATTCGGAGTTAGCAGTGGCTTTATATACATCGTTTGGGAATATAGAAGGAGGTGGTAGAGTTTTACCCTTTTCATGCACGACTAGACGAGTAACGCGCACCGCTGTGTCGGTCGTCATCTGCTTAGGTCCCAGGCGGCGGCCGACATAGCCCTTCTTCCTCAATTCGGAGGTGCGATCTACAATTGATATTGTCGTCAGCGAGACATACCCTGATACAGAGTACATACATGTACTCCATACAGCTGGGAGGAGGGAGCACTTACCGCGAGGAGGGTCATCGCCTGCAGTCACCCAGGAAATAAAGGTACATGTTAGCCTCCAAACTCAATGCTGCGTGCGGTCCCGCCAGAAGCGAGAATTGTAGCAATAACATAGATTGCAGTCTATAACCACAAACCGGGGTTAAAGCTGGAAAGGTTCATTTCATACCGAGAATACCGCCAAAGAGAAAGACATCAAAGTTATCACCATCCTCAGGACTCAACTCAACCTTAGCAGCGGGGTCCAGCAGACAAACACGCTCCTTCTTATCAGCGAAAATGTCCTCGACACTGCGCTGTTCCACTTCGAGGCCCTTGGTGGCCGCCAGGTCGGCGGGCATCTGCAGCTCTGCGGGCACGGAACTGAGCAGGAATCGGGCGCCACGCTCATGGGATTCGCGAGCGATGCAGCCGTATTCGAGGGCGGACCATGGGCCCAGCTCAGGGTCAAGGTGTTCGACCACGAAGGCCCTTTGTGTCGTTTGGCTCATGGTGGCGGGGTTGGGAGAAAAGTGTGATGGAGGAATGTGCGGATGCGGGTCGTCGATGAGATACGGCGGTGGAGGAGGTGTAGGTGTAGGTAGAGTGGAATTGTAGTTGAAATATTATTTAAATACAATATATAATGTAATATAATATTTATTTATTTAATCTATAATAAATATAATTTAACGTAGAATACATACTGTAGACTACTGTAATGTAAATTGCTGTACTGCTGTACTGCTGTACACTCGTACTCACCCCGCGCTTCACAGCTTGAGGCGACTCCACCGTCATGGACTTCGGACTTCGATCTCTTCTTCTCTCTCTCCCTCCTCCACCATCCTCCCTTCCTACCATCCATCCATCCATCCATCATGAATCCTCATCAGCAGAACAAGGTCGACATCAGCGTGAGTTCCCATTTCCCATCTCCCACTCCCACCGGTCGCAGCAACCTTTCATTCAACCTTGTATTGTATGGTATTGACCCCTCCAGGCTATGTCTTCGGACGAACAGCGCCTATTCCGCCTCTACGGCAAAATGCCCAACAAGAAAGACCTCCTCCAGAATAAGCTAAAGGTGAGTCAGGCTGAGCTGAGCTGAGTCTTCAGCTTCCTCTCCTCTCCATCTGCCCCATCCTGGTGATGAATGACCACCACCATCCACCTCCACCTTCATCTCCCCTCCCGCTCACAACGTCACCGCTACTCCCCGTCTACTCTTACGACTTCAATCTAACCACCCACGCCCACCTCAGGAACGCAAATACTTCGACTCGGGCGACTACGCCCTAAGCAAAGCCGGCAAAGCCTCCGACGTAACAAGCATCGGATCCCGCCACCCCGTCCCCGAAAACATCCCCCATCTAACCGCGACCTCACCGGGAACCAATAACCCTGCAGCCGCCGGCACCGGCGGTGGCAGCATCAGCGCCCAAGGCGGAAGCATCAGTGCTCAGGGCGGCCAGCAAATTCCAGGAACTATCAGTGGTCATCCTGGTTCTGTGGGATTTCAGAATCGTGGTAGCCCGGCTAAGGAGGGGGGCTTTTTGCATCGGGGTAGTAGTCTCAGTGAGGGGTCTAGTGGTCCTGGTGATTTTGGGAAGGATGGTGAGGAGGAGAAGGATGGGAGTGTTAGTCCCCCCGTTGCGAGGGAAGGTGTTCCTATTCAGCGGTGAGGTGAGGGGGTTGGGGGTGAGGGTTTGAAGTGAAGTCGAATATGGAGTGGTAGGAATGTCGACTGCGTGGGCTGGGCCGTCACGGGTCTAGGGTTTGGTTGATTAACTGATTTATTGGTTGATTGATTTTATGCCCTGCCCATGTCTATGCTCATTCCGACATTCACGCTCATACTCACGACTGAAAACCCTGCCTTTTCCTTTCCTTGCTATCTACGTCTTTTCTTTTTTTATCTTCATCGAGATGCATTGCATGGTTTTGTTTCGTTGTGTTGTGAATCTCTGTCTTTGAGTCTGCTATGTTTTTGGTTTGACGGGTTGGGATTTCATGATTTCTTTTTTCTTTTCACACTGGTTTTTATTTTCAAAAGCCTGGCGCTATGGGGATGACGAGTTCGGGTTTTTGTTTTCTTTTTCGTTGGCATTGTCGTGCGGTGCAGTACAAGGCATAGCATGGCAAGGCGAGGCGAGCTATTAGGAGCCAGGGCAGGGCAGGAAGCGAGAAATAGGGGAGAATGAACCTGTTTTCTTTATCTTTCATCTTTCTCGTCTCTACTTATTGAGTCTTCTTTTCTTTCTTTCTTTCTTTCTTTCTTCCTTCTTCTCTTATTTTCTCTTCTCTTCGCAATTTGTCTATTTACATGAAAGCGTACTAGTAACATTATAGTATAGCGAGTAACTATGCCTCTGCCTGTGTATTTTTATTCATGTTCTTCCACTGTCTAAGGCCTATCATAGGTATCGTATACCGTATCGTGTTGGATTCAATTTCGTAGTTTTACTAGCTCTTCAGATTTACTAGAGCTCTAAAACATTCTTTACTTGAGTTCCCAATGCGTCGCACTCAGGTAAGGTGGGTAACCCCAGTATGTCCTATGGCCCGGGATAGATAACCATACAGGCTACTCAAGTCTAGTCCACTAGATAGAATAACATGACGGGCCGAACACCCGAGTCCTCTGGTTTTGTCTGATCCTTCACAGACAATTCATACGAAGAATAGTCACGCTCACGCTCACAGATTTATGTTATGTTCTTACTATGCCCGTAATTATCAGGGTATTTTATGTACACAGCACAGCAAGAGGTCATGATCACAGCACGACATTACCGAGGCCCGGGCATGGGAAGTATTATGATCGAGTCGAGTCGAGTCGAGTCGAGGCAACTCGATTAAAGGAAGCGAAGCAAAGCCAGATCGGAGAAAGCGATAAAGGGTATAAGTAGTGTAGTGTAGTGAAGTGCCAAGCCAACATGCCCAGGATATGGGCAGGGGATAAGGTAAGGTAAGAAAAAGAAAATAGCAAAGAAAATTGCGTTTGGTATCATTGCGATTGGGTCATGAAATGGGTAGGGCCCCGTAGTAGGGTTAGGGTGGTGGATAGGATAGGATAGTCTCCGAGATAAGTCACGGAAAACAGGATGTGGGATGTGGAACGTGGAACGTGGGACGTAGGAAATTCCATGCGTTTCCCGTACACAAATGGGGGGTATTATGCGCTGCCTCGAGACATGGATGGGACGGGACTTGGGAATGGGAAAGGTTATACATGCACAGAGACAAAAGCGAAGTGAAGTGTCACAAAGGCCAGGGGTGATGGGTGCGGGGGTTATCCAAATCCGCCCGTGTATAGCGTCATATGGGGAAATCGCCGGGTGGTGCTAGTCGTGAACCGGATAAAAGGAGGATTATTCACCGTGGCAGATCCGTTCCAAATGCTCGTGGACATGCGGGATACATGGCGCCGGGAAATCGATTTGAAAGTGGAGACAGCGGGGAATGGAAGATGGGGTCGGGTCCCTGGCTTTGTTCAACAAGCTAGACAAGCTAGAAGACCATAATTCACGGCCAAGGTGCTTGCTGTTTTGCGGCGGGTATGCCAGTGGGGGTTGGGTCGGAGATGGACGACCGACGTAGCATATCTATTTTCTGCCTTGCCGCTGATAGAGATAGAAGAAGATCGAAACGACTTTGCGAGACGACCTTGCGAGACTTGGAGTAAGCCAGGGTGGAACAAGTCAATATTAAATCAGTCTGTCTTCCAATGCCCAGCGAGACCGTGATCAAGATCATCATTTTCTCCAAGCCAAAGCTCAACGGCGTACAGACCCATAGTGCAGGCCAGGTTAATCCATCGCCACATATTGCCTCCGCCGCCGCCCTGGCTACTCCACCACTCGCCGCTGCCTCCCATTGCTTGAGACGCAGATGCGAAGTGCTGCATCAAGAGACTAGTGTAGACAGCGATGAGGATGGACGGGGCGAAGTAGCTCATGAAGCCAAGAACTTGCCCCGCCGCATCCGAGTCGTCGAGAGAAGCCTCCTGGGAAAGAGCGCGAGCACCAGCTTCACGCACGGCCGGAATAATGCGCGTAGATGCGTACAGCACCAAAAGGCGGTAGGCGAGCGAAATCAGGACGGATGGTGTGACGGCGCTGAAGACTGCGGTGATGACGTTGAAGCCCGCGTGAATGATCGAAGGGAGGAGAGAGAGCGCGTGCATGAGAGTCGTGTACGAAGCCATGAAGATGGGCGGGAGAGGGGGGAAATCGCCTGCCTGCGAGGGCGAGGGGATCTGCTCGACGGGATGCGAGGGCTGGTAGTCGGTGAAGATCTGGTAGATGCAGAGCACGATGTAGGCGAAGAGCAGGGAGCTCTCGACGGGGTTACCACGACCGCTGCCGATTCCCCAGGCGCATAGGATCACAGCGCAGGTCACCGAGACGCCGATCAGGGCCGCGTCAACATTGGAGATCTCGGGGAATTGGAGGACGCGCCAGAGGAAATAGATGGAGCTTGAGATGACTGTTGCTGAGAGGACAAGTAGACCGATCTGTACGAGTCAAAGAGGTCAGTTCAGTTCACTTGTTCATTCGCGATCACCGCGCCTGGGGAGTTCTCTACATACCATCCAGCTATCACTTCGACCACCGCGATTCACGAGCCATCGGGTGATTTGCCCGGCGGCCTGAATGACCAACAAGCTGCAGAAGCCTTCGGCCAGTTGAAAGACGGGGGTAGACCATCGCAACAAACGATCCCAGTTACCCAGAGTGACGGTTTCCACCAAGCCATCGCGACCGAAAAGCCATTCGTTGATGGAGCCATCCGGCGCGCGTTTCCCAGTAAAGGTGCGCTCGACCCAACCACCGTTATGTTCGGGATCAACGGAGAAGCGGTTCAGGGACCAGATCAACAAGACCGGGATGAGGATCCATTGCGTAGAGCGAATGATGACGATCAAGGAAGAGCGAATCCATGAGCGCTCGGGGGTGGTCAACCTCAACAAGGAGAAGAGGAAGTAAAAGGTGGCTAGGGATAGCGAAAAGGCCAGACCGCACGTCTTTCCTCCCACGTCGAAGGCCAGCGGGACGGAGGAGACGGTCACGGCGAGGAAGATGGCCGACGAGAAGACCCGAAAGAGCCACATGGAGGGCGAGAGAGAGGCGCGGGGCGCGCAAAGGGGACGGAGGTGGTGGGAAGGAAGAGAGAGGGAGGGGAGGCACACGACTGATGACTTTATTTTTCTTTTTCTGTTCTTGAGCTTATCAGCCCTTTCTTTCACGTGCGGAAGGGCGGTGGAGAGGGGAGGTATGAGGTATGTATGGTATGGTATGAGATGCACTGGTATGCACTATTCCAGCAGAGAATAGTATTTATTGTATGGAGACAGATGAGAAAAGAATGTCTGAGGAATAAAGAGAAAAAGCCGGATAATGAGTTAGAGAGATTTGAGATTAGTGGCGGTCAAAGCACGATCTGGCGATGGTGAATTACGAGATAGTCCAGTGAGTCCTAGGGTATGCCTAGTGTCTAATGCTTAGTGCCTATGTAGTAGCTAGTAGCTAGTGCCTGCTGGTATGGCATCGATCAGGCTCGTGATGTGCAAAAGTATAACCACGATCGTCTGGGACTCGTGCTCTCACTGGATCGTGGAGAGTGATCAGATTGGATTGCATTAACTAGATAGATGTACCGGTACTTATAATTGCATACTGATATGCCGGGGATATAAGTATCTGTACTTTGTCTGTACTTACTCCCGTGGGCGTACACTACATGTGCACGTGATACTCCAGGTGATAGTACACGTGATAGCTGGTAGCCCCATAATCTTGCCCTAACTACCCGATTCGGATATGGCGATAAGATGGACCAGCCAGCGTTGAGCAGTTCATAATAGCCCGAGACTCCGCCGCTTTTTCTATACTCAATTCAATCCCCAATTAAGTGCATGTTTCGCGCTCGTCAATACTTCAAAATGGCCGAAACTGTTTCAAAGAAGCTCAAGACCTCCTCCCCCTTGATCGGGACTCACAAGTAAGCTTTCCCTTACCATTCCTTGCCCCGCTTCAGAGCTATATAGAAAGCTAACTTCGATCCTTTCTAGCGGCCACTTCCACGCCGACGAAGCTCTGGCTGTCTACCTGCTCCGTCTCTTGCCCACCTACGCCTCCTCCCCACTCGTGCGCACCCGCGATCCCGCCCAACTGGAAGAATGCCACACCGTCGTCGATGTCGGCGGTGTCTACGACGCCGCCATCAACCGCTATGATCACCACCAGCGCACCTTCTCCACCTTCTTTCCCAAGCATGAGACCAAGCTCTCCTCCGCCGGTCTGGTGTACATGCACTTCGGCCGCGCCATCATCGCCCAACACCTATCCCTACCCGAAGACCACGCGGACGTCGACCTACTGTACGAGAAGCTGTACACCGACTTCATCGAAGCCATTGACGCCAATGACAACGGTATCTCCGCCTACGATCCCGCCGCCCTATCCGCCGCAAACCTGGAGAAGCGCTTCAAGGACGGTGGTGTCACTCTCGCCTCCATTGTCAACGACATGAACAACCCCGACCCAACTAGCCCGCCCGGTGAGCCCCAGGATGAAGACTCCCTCTTCGGCCGCGCTAGTACTCTGATCGGAAACGTTTTCGCCCGCAAGCTGCACCAGGCGGCTAACTCGTGGATGCCCGCTCGCACAACCGTCGGCAATGCTTACAAGTCTCGCGCCGAGGCCCACTCATCCGGTCGTATCTTGATCTTGCCCCAAGGCGGCGTTCCCTGGAAGGAGCACCTGTACAACTTCGAGCAGGCTGCGGAGGCTGGTGGTGCGGAGCAGGTTTACTACGTTCTGTACCCCGAGAGCGCGGCTGAGGATGCTAAGTGGCGCGTGCAGTGTGTCTCCGAGTCTGAGGGTAGCTTTATCTCTCGTAAGCCTCTTCCCGAGGCGTGGCGAGGCGTGCGCGACCAGGACCTGGATGGTGTTATGGCTACTGAGGCTGAGAAGGCTGGTCAGGATAAGTTGCCTGCTGGTGCGGTCTTTGTTCATGCTAGTGGGTTCATTGGTGGTCATAAGACGAAGGAGGGTGCTATGGCCATGGCTGTTCGTAGCCTGGGCCTGTAGGGGGTTTTTTTACGATTGAAATGGTACGAATGTAAAAGTTATACCTTCTTTTAGCTTGAAGGGTTTATGAAGATATCAATATATTCAAGTTTTTGAACGATTTTGCAATATCTGGCTTTATCGCTGGTATACATTGATATATAAAAAGCATCATGTGTAGTGCCGCTGGATATTAGCCATGATTCAATGGGATGGCGTCACGGTCCTTTCCAAGGTTTTCGAAGATTGGGCGAAATATTCCTTGACGAAAACATCGGCGATCTGCTGGCGTAGCTTTGTTGCTAAGATAGTCATTTCGTCCGTGGGTCATGTTTAGAGTATGACCTTGGGCATTGAGATGAAAGCTTCGTGTCGGCTGTTTCATCTTCTTGAGCGGCGCCGGTAGAAGTCGCAGATGAGACTGCAATTGCTGTTGGCACTTTGATGTTGGCAATTTGATGTTCGACTTTGACCGGGCGTAGCTGACGCCTCCATAGGCCAGATATGACATCTCAGATTGAGATAAATGATGGGATTCGATAGGTGAAGTTGCTTGACAGCCCCATGAATATATGCCCCGCTCTCAGTGACGAACATTCAATGCACTGATATCTTCAATGCTTCCAGTGCCATCTCCCGGCTTTTGTCCACCGTCTTCGCTTTCGCCCATAGCTCGTTGGATCAGCTTAGCTTTGACGGCCGCACCTCTCAGCCGTTCATCCACGTCATTCACGGCCTCCTCGGTATTGCTCATATCCAAAGAGGCAGGATCAACCAGTTCCATGAGGGTTTGCAGATTTCTCGCGAGTCGCGCACTGTGTGCGGACAATTGGCCCAATTCTTTGCTTATCGATGGATCGAGAGACAAGGCGTCGGTCTTGACTGGCGCTGTCTGTGTCTGCTCGGATGTTCCAGCTTTCGTCTTAGAGTCCGCAAGTCGTTGAGCCCAGACGAGTGATTTTCCGTAAAGACGACCCAGCTCTATAAACTTCTCGAAGCCCTTCTCCACGGCGAAGACGCTGCCTTCGGTATAGCCGGCATGGGCGCCATCGGCGACTCCCAGATCATAACCTTCTTTATAAAAGTCCTCCTCAATGTCAAGAAGACTGTCCAGAATATTTGAGTCCATGATCAATCAGATATCAGATATTTGCAAGGATTTGTTAGGTGAAAGCAACGCAACAAAGAGCTCCGTGGAAATAATTTTTGATATGCGGGGCGAATGTCACGAGATGCCCACTTTTCCATTTTCCCGCCGCAACCCCTCCAACGCTCTTTTTACATCACCCCCCAACCCAACATGACTTCAGACCCAATTCTGCCCAAGAAGGGCGAGCGCAATATCCTTGTGACTAGCGCTTTACCCTATGTCAACAATGTCCCCCATTTGGGTAACGTCGTCGGCTCTGTGCTGAGTGCCGATGTATTTGCGAGGTATGACTCAATCAGCCAATATGGGAACCCCCACCATTCTATATGATAACTTCAGTTCCTAACCATTATTCTTATTACTATACTATAGATACCACAAGACTTGCGGACGCTCTACATTATACATCTGCGGTACCGATGAGTACGGCACAGCCACGGAAACAAAGGCGTTGGAGGAGAAGATGACCCCGCAGGAGCTTTGCGCCAAGTACAACAAGATCCATCAAGAAGTCTACGAATGGTTCGGCATCGGATTCGACCACTTCGGACGTACCCCTACCGAAAAGCACACCGAAATCTCCCAGGCCATCTTCAAGCGTCTTTACGACAACGGCTTCCTGGGCGAGCGCACCGCTGAGCAGCCTTTCTGCGAGCAGCACGGTTCCTTCCTGGCTGATCGTTATGTCGAGGGCGAGTGCCCCCGCTGCCACTACGATGATGCGCGCGGTGACCAGTGCGACAAGTGTGGTCACCTTCTCGATCCTTTCGACCTTATCAAGCCTCGCTGCAAGCTCGATGGTGCTACCCCCGTGCGCCGTGAGACGAAACACATCCACCTTCTTCTCGACAAGCTCCAGCCCGAGGTTGAGAAGTGGTCTGCTGAGTCTATCTCGAAGGGTGACTGGCCCAAGAATTCCCGCGTTATTACCGAGTCTTGGTTGAAGGAGGGTCTGAAGGATCGTGGTATCACTCGTGATTTGAAGTGGGGTGTCCCCGTTCCTCTGGACGGATATGATAACAAGGTGCTGTACGTCTGGTTTGAGGCTTGTATCGGATACCCCTCGATCACTGCCAACTACACGGATGAGTGGGAGCAGTGGTGGCGCAATCCTGAAGAGGTCCAACTCTACCAATTCCTGGGTAAGGACAATGTGCCTTTCCACAGTGTTATTTTCCCTGCTACCCAGATCGGTACCCGGGATACATGGACTATGAACCACCACTTGAGCGCCACTGAGTATCTCAACTACGAGGGCGGCAAGTTCAGCAAGTCTCGTGGTGTTGGTGTCTTCGGTACAAATGCTAAGGATACCGGCGTCCCCGCTGATGTGTGGCGCTACTACCTCCTCAAGAACCGCCCCGAGACTGGCGATACCCAATTCGAGTGGCGCTCTTTCGTCGACAGCAACAACAGCGAGTTGCTGGCTAAGCTGGGCAACCTTGTTAACCGAGTCATCAAGCTTGTCACTGCCTCCTACGGCGGCGTTATTCCCGAATTCACCGTCCCGGAGGACTTCAACCCTTTTCTGGAGGAAGTCACCATTCTCACTCGTCAGTACATTGATGAGATGGAGAGCGTTCACCTCCGTGCCGGTGTTGCCACTGCTATGAAGATTGCCGAGGCTGGTAACGGTCTGATCCAAGCTAACCGCTTGGATAACTCGCTGATTGCCAACGAGCCCGAGCGCGCTGCTGCCGTCGTCGGTTCAGTGCTTAACCTGATCCACCTTCTCTCTGCTGTCTTTGCCCCATACATGCCCACGACTGCCAAGTCTATTCTGGAGCAGCTCGAGGCTCCTTTCATTCACATCCCGTCCAAGGACGACCTCAAGGATGGCTGGAAGCCCACTACCCTGAAGGGCGGCCACAAGCTTGGCAAGGCCAAGTATCTCTTCTCTCGCATCGATCCTAAGAAGGCTGATGAATGGCGTGATTCATTCGGTGGGTCTCAGGCTGACCGTGCGAAGAAGGAAGAGGAGGCTGCCAAGGCTGCTGCTAAGAAGGCCGCTGCTAAGGCTAAGAAGAAGGAGAAGAAGGAGAAGAAGGGCGTTGAGGCCACTGCTAAGGGTGGTGCTGAGAGTCCTAGTGTTGATGCGGACGCTGTTGAGAAGGTTACCGATGGCGTTGCTCAGGTCTCTCTCCCTACTTCTTAAGTTCATGCGAGATGCTGCGGCGAGTGCGATTCCAAACAATCCTAAAAGGGTATGCATGAATGATTTTCTATTGTGGCGTACGACATTGTGGTTTATGGTTTGGTCATGACATGGATTTGATTGGAAGTGGATTTCGGGGTTGATACTATCATGACGAATGGAATGGAATGGCATTTTTCTTTTACTATAAACATGAATCTACGAGACGGTGTTCTGGAAAGTGTTTGCATTGCTGTTGTAGTTAAAATTTGCTTTTTCACATCCTTTACGGATTCAAGATCTTCTATCAGAATTTCATAAAACTCGTAATCCTACCCTCATCTGCCCTCTTCCTCCTCGATTTGCGCGCAGATAATAAGGGATAAAACAGAGATCTCTCGACTCTCCTATAAGTGTGTCTTTGCCTCCGCCTTCGCCGCCAGCCACGATTTTCCCATCCCATGCGGAAGTATCAAGTTGTCCCAGAGCAGCTTTCTCCGCAATAATAGCGACATAGGCATCAGGATCGGACCGTTTCTCCTCTTGCAACGCTGCTTTAGGATCGAATACGATTCGCTGTGTATCCAAGATGTATTGTTAGCATGTATAGATATCTCGCTAGCTAAGTTTGGTGGTGTAATTTACCTTGAAATGGTCTTGTTCCCATGGGTGATCGATATCTTCCACACAGTACACAATCGGACCCCGAGTGATATATGCAACTCGTTGCATGGTTAGTGGATGAGGTCGGACTATACGTGCTTGTATTGGGCATGAGAATCGGAATTTTGGATGTTCGCGGATCCAGTTTTTATCCAGGTAGAGATATCCGTCGTGAATGGTGATTTTATTGGGACGCGGGGTGATCTTTAGGGTAAAGTTAGTCAGATTTTCAGATTCAATTGCATATTATAATTCTTTTTGAGATAGGGCCGCGTTAAACTTACCTCCCATGATCCAGATGCCCAACCGGGAATTCTCAATCGCAGCTCGAGTTCGAGTTCGGCATCTGATTCCGATTCTGAATCCTCGGCAGAAATATTGAAATCAACATCGCCATTCCAAGGCCAATCCGTTTTTTGAATTATCTGAATGGTGCCGGATTTGCATCCCTTCGTCTCTAAACGCAAGGTCGCAGATGTATACAAGTGTACATTAACAATTGCAGTTGCACTTGCAGCCTTTTCCGACTCCTTAATGCGCTGACTCCAGACATAACCACCGAGAAACCCCAGCGTCCGGGTAACATTGGGCGGACAACAAGCACACTCAAACCATTCATGGCGCTGTGATAGATCTTCATCGGATGAGGCTAATTGATTCACGTAAGTGAATGCCTTTCCGTCCAGACTCATGCCTGTTAGAACTGCATTATAAAGGCAGAGCTCCATTATATCTGCGTATTCACTCTTTGTTTCAATCTGTATAGAGTTAGACTTGAAACCACTCACACCACTCACCCTATCACCAACGGTAATTATGGGGTAAGTATAGTAAGATCAATCATACCTGTAACAACCGTTCAGCCAACATCATAACCCCAATCGCCGCACAGGTTTCGGCATAGCATCCGCCCTCATCCGTTCCGTGAGGAAGAAAGTAATCAATTCCAAACCCCTCCCATTTCTTCATAGCTCCAATACCCCCCGTAACGTAAGATTTCTTTTCGATCATGTTTGACCATAGGCGATGGAGAGCGGGTAGGTATTTACTTCCGAGTTCACTTGCGGCGTCGGGCGAGGGATCGGAAATTCGGATCATGTCTGCCACTGCGGTGAGGAGGTACATTGCTCGAACTGAGTGTCCTTCGATCGTTTCTTGGTTGATTATTGGGGTGTGAGCTTGTTGATACCTGGAGAGCTAGCTGTCAGTATGTACTTTAATTTTAAATGAATGCGTTGCAAAAGGCTAGGTCGGATGTCAGCTCTTACCAGTAACTTCTCGCCACGGGATAACACATTGGTAAATCATGTTCACTTTCCCCTCTCGCCTCTCTCTCCACGTCGTAGAAATGTCGTTTCTCTTTCCCGCCGTGGGGGTTCCCTCTCTCCTCGATGAAGAATCGGGCTAGTTGGAGATGTTTGGGGTCTTGGGTTACTTTGTACAGACGTAGTAGCGCTAATTCGATTTCTGGGTGGCCTGGGTAGCCAGGGATTTGACTCTCCGATGATCCAAATGTCCTAGACAATAGATCGACGTATTTCAGAATTGGTGCTAGCATTTTGTCATTTTTGTAAAAGTGATGATGGGCGAGGGCTGCTTCGATTAGGTGGCCTGCATTATACCTAGACGCGAGGAATGGTATTAAATCTTTTCCTTTGTTCTGTTCAAACCTAGCGTAGTCAAGGGGAGGGAAATGAAGAGGCGCGAATGTGCAGGGTAGTGTATCTTACATACAATTCATGCATGTCCCGTAAATTAGTAAATCGTTTCCCAGGCTCAACGACAGAATAATGAATATTCAAGTACCCATCTCCCTGTTGCGCCCCTTGAATCATCCGCACCAATTCCTGCACAGCTTCATCTATCTCGGCGTCAAAGTGATCCGTGAGTAAGTAACAAGCACCTTCGATCCACTTCGCTACATCCGAATCCCAGAATTGGTGATTGGGAACAGGGTAGACAGTTGGAGGATCTGAATAGCTCGGATGCCATTCTAATTTAAATGCTTCGTATCGTCCAGTCCTTTTGAGCATCTCAAGTTGGTGGCGGAGTGTTTGGGCACGGACTATTTCGCGACGACGGGCCCAGAATGATCCTGGTGTGAAGGTGGTGTTGACGAAACTCTCTTGTGGGTACTCCATCGTGGTGCGGATGTAGTGTATACTTTACTCGAGAGGTCGGAATAAAGTCGAATCGAGATCAGAAAGAAGGAAAAGGGATTACAATAGACGCGCATTTGCTTTCTTATATGCCGAGGGGTCCGACTCCGGGGTGTCTCTCGGACCTCGAGCGGATCCATCTCATTCTATTCGGCCTGTTAGAGATGCAAGATGCCGTGATGCCCAACTCCCCGCCGGCAATGGCACTTTCTCCGAGTGGGATGCCCGCATGGTAAGATTCCGGCGGAGATGCTCCGGCGGGGGAAGCGATGCCGATGCCGGGATCAATGCCGGCTTGGTACGACTCAAGTAACAAGTTTACCTGTCGACCTCCTCGGCCCCGCAAGAGAAGCCTTGGCTAGTATGGGCTTCTATTGGTTGGTACTTTCTGAATTTTATGTACCCCAGATAATCACCCCAGATGTGGAAACCCGAAACTCCGGTTTTGCTGAATATATATACCAACTTGCTGATCGCGTGGTTATGCTCCGGGCTGTAGCGTCCGAGTCAGATCATGTCCTTGGCTTTGAACTCACTACATTGGTATAATATTCGACAGCTCTGGAGCAATCTACGTGAAAATGAGTATCGTGGAGAAGTTCCTTCCTAAAGATGACCGGTAGGGACCCTGAGCCCCGAGGACGTTACGTTTGTGACCCCGCTAACCTTCGACCCTTTCCAGCTTTGCGGCATTACTCCTCTATGGCATGGTGTTTTCAACATGCTTCAACGGCTACGATGCAGGAATCATGACTGTGATTCTGGCTGATAAGCAGTTTATCGAGTACTATAGCATCGATGCCAATAGATCCGGCTTGGTCGCGACTATACCTTGGGCCATGACTGGTATTTACCCACATGGACAGCTTCAGTTTTTCTTTCTAGGTTTTTTGTAAAGACTAACCACCGGAATTTAATAGGGCTGGCACAGCTTTGGCTGGGTGGATCCCTTGCTGGATGGTTGGGGCGTCTATGGGCATTGCGGATTTCTATTTGCATTATGATTATTGGAGTGTATGGCCATACCCCCTCCTAGTGTCGAATGCTTTACAGCTAGGTATACTGACTACCATCCCGATGTATAGAGTGGTGCAGGTCGTCCCCAACAACTTCGGTGTCCTGATTCTAGGTCGACTTTTGACGTGAGTTCTTCTTAACCCTACCCTACTTTATGGTCTCCGTAGTCCCCATGATTTTACGAAAGCTCTGATGCTGACCCTAATATCTTTTTTCCCAGCGGCCTTGGCTTCGGCTGCGTCTACATAGCCACAAACCTCTACGTCGCAGAATGCGCCCCCACAAAACTACGAGGCAGTTTCGTCGGCACAGTCTCCCAATTCGGCTACCAATTAGGCACCCTAATAGCATTCTGGGCCGGCTATGGAATGTCCTTCCACAAATCACCATACAATATCGCCTGGCGAGTCTCGAATTTAATTCAAATCCCGATTGGTCTGGCTTTTATCTTCGTTTCTTTCTGGTATCCGGAAAGTCCTCGCTTCATGCTGGAAATATACCCGGATACACCTGAGCTTTGCTTGAAAGTTTTGTGTCGGCTTCGATCTGGTGCACCGACAGATGAACGGATTCGGGTCGAGTTTCATGAATTAATCGTCTCGAGGGATTTTAGGAAGAGATTTGATACGGGGTATATTGGGTTACTTAGGGATAAAAGTATGAGGAAACGGCTTGCTTTTGGGTTTTATGCTGCGGGTCTTCAACAGGTAAATAAAATGCCACGAATGGCTTTCTTCATCTCTGCTTTCATTCTTTTATTGCGTGTTCCGTCTTGGCCATATTAACCTAACGTTTATGCTTTGCTTAGTGCGGCGGAATCGCAGCATTAACAATGTACGCAACTCTCATCTACCAAAGTCTCGGCTGGGACTCCGGATCACAAGCACTATCTATCAACGGAATCCAGGCCGTCCTCCAACTACTCATCGTCCTGGTTAATACATTTACCGTGGAACGTTTCGGAAGGAGAGGTCTTCTCCTCGCTGGATTTACGATTCAATCTCTGGCCCTGTTGATCATGTCTTGTCTTACGACTGCATTCCCAACGAATGGGAATAAAGCTGCTGCTATTGTTGAAGTGGCTATGCTGTTTATTGTTGGCCTTACTTATTGTTGGTCTAATGGGCCTATTGCTGCTGCGGTTGTTGCGGAGATTTTTCCTCAGCATGTTCGTGATAAGGTGAGCACCCATGGGCAGAATTGCGATTTGATGAAGTGAGGATTTGGGGGTCAATGCTAATGGTCACGGTTTAATGGTGTAGGGGTTTGGTCTGTCAATGCTCGGACAAACATGCTGGCTTATTCTGTTGACTCAGTCTTGGCCTTCCTTTAATGCCAAGGTCGGGGGTCATAGTTATTGGCTGTTATTTGGTCTCAATGTTGCAGCGGGTGTAAGTCATATATGTCCTCTCGTATCCCCAGGCCGCGTTTCTTCACGAACCCTACCCCCTCATCCTGATCTTGATCTTGGCTGCAGTGGCAATGCTAATGCACAAGCTTCCGTAGGTATCTGTCTACTTCATCCTCCCAGAAACAAAGGGTGTATCACTGGAACGAATGGAAAAGATATTTGGCGACATGGACTTTGTTGAAGCTGGAGAGTGCGAAGGTGGTTCTGAGAAACGTGAAGCCAGAATAGTCGCAGGTGGAGGTGAAGAGATTGAGGGTAACAAAACTCCCACCGCGCATATGGAGGATGTGCCGCAGGCGCAACAGGCACTGTCTATCAGATCCTCTGTTTAATCAACTACTAGTACTAGTACTGTTGTTTTTGAAGTTCGTTTCGCTAGCCAAGAGAATACAAATGGAAATGGAAATGTAAAAGGGTGTCAGGGAAAATGTCTTCATTCCGTCGTGATGCTATGCAAGGTTTCTATTTGAGATATGCAGTGTGGCCTTGCTCAAAGCAGGCTATGTATGGAAATGCCAGATTGCCCCGGCGAGCCAAGAACAAGAACATGGGAAAGACAGAAAGTAATATCCACCAGACGGGTGTGTCTCATCAGCATTGATTGTCTTTGTCCCCGAATAGGCTCGGGCTCAGGCTCGGGCCAGGCTCTTGGAAGGCCAATTCAATTTCAACTTTACTTGGAGGGGTGAGGCACCCTTTGCGAGAACTGGGTTTGATCCAAAATTCGTGAATGCAGGCTTGCTGCAAGCCCAAGGTTATGATTCGACGATGGAATGTGAGATGCGTAATGATCTCGCAGTCTGCGTCTGCGGCCCAGTTGCCTGGCAGTGCGCGAAGCGATGGGATGCGGTTCGATGCGCTGATGGGGAATAGGACAAGATCACTTCCAACACGATGATCTCTCTAAAAAGATCAAATGGTTCACAGATAGGGTTGTGCTTAATCGATAATCGATGATATTGGCGGGATCTTCAATTCAGATCATCGGTGGCCGAGAAGGTCGATGGGGTCAATTCCGTCGTCATCATCATCGTCATCATTTTCATTGTCAGATCCGGAAGAAGAAGAGGAGGACTCTGCTTCGTCGTCGTCATCCTCTTCTTCACCTTCACCTTCACCTCCAGCTCCCTCCTTTCTCTCAACGGTTGCTGCGTCGTTCGAAAGAAATCCGTAACGATCTCGAAGCTTCTTACTTAGAAAATTCAATGCCCCGTAATCAGTGTCACCCTCAGATCGGAGAGGGTTCCCAAAGAATGGTAACGACGATGGTTTCTCTGATTCGCGCTCGGTTGGTAGACCAAAGTAATTGCTGACTACGGGCGAGATTGCTCGGTTGTGAGTCATGTTGTAAGAAACGAATCGGTTATCGGGACCAGCTGACCCCGGTACACTGAGACGGGACTGTGAAGGCGGGGTGTTGTTCATATGCAGTGCTGCCAGAGATGTCGAGGCCTCCTCTCCCACATGCAATGATGCTGATCGTAGCCGGGAGGGGGGCTCGTTGGGCGAGAGCTGGTGCTGGTGCTGATGCTGGGGCTCGGACTCATTCACGCCCTCTTCCTCGAGGACCGCAGAAACGTCCCCTTGCAGGATGCGGATCTGGGCTGTATTATAAGATTCACATAAGTCACATTTCAATCCTAGCCAATGATATTTGACGATCGATTTGGCGCCGCAGTCGTTGCAATAGACGAGTCCTTTGGTATCTGTAAATTCGGAGGGCATTGGTTGACTCTCGATTGTGCGGTCTAGGTTTCGGAATGTAGACTCCATGTTGGTTATGGTCTTGCTGCAGATTGGACATCGGAAGGATGTTTTTGAATGTTCAGAAAGACATTTGTGATGGAGACTGTGGCCGCATCGCATTACTACTACCGTCTCTGGGGAGGTAAACATGTAGTCCCCGCAGATGGGACAATCACACTGGGTAGATCTTTCGATGCATCGGTGAGTATCCTCTATGGATATGGGCAAGCACACACAACAGGTCTATAGGGTAGGTGTTAGCCAAGATCCAACTTTTTGTAGTGTAGCCACATAAGCAAATCACTCACCTTGCAATGGAAGAAATCTTTCCCAAGTCCTTGTCCAATTCGGCAAATTCCACAATCGTGGCAATGATAGATACTTTTCTTGCCATCGTTGTCCCATAGCTTGCAGATATCGCAATAGTAGTGAGCTGTATCTTCCCCGCATTGGTGACAATTTTGGGCTGCAGGCTGGGCATGTCCACAGAGCATGCAGAGCATGTTCTCTGTATCTCGGCGAACCAATGGATGATCCTCAACTTCATCATGGCAGAACCTGCACGTGTACCACTTTTTGCAAGTGAAGCACTGAAGTTTGACGTTCCTTTTATAATGCTGGCAGCCTAGAGAGGCCTCTTCCAATTCTTCTGTGTCCTGGTCGCCAGCTTCATCGCCGGCCTCATCTCCGGTCTCAACGACTGGGGACTCGGGCTCGACTCGTGGGACATATGTTGGTTGCAAATCTTCAGCGGTGAGGGAGAAATGATTCTCGTATGGAGGGGTTGGCATATCCAAAGTGGGGCCCGAGGTCGTATGACAAGTATCTGGCGATGAATTCATTGCGGGTAATGGTGAGCTGGGAGGATGATGCATGGGAGAGTTGCTTAAGGTTGGAGATTTCAGCATCGTTGCGCGGGACCATTTGTTGTACTTCTCCGTCATGAGATCGTGGACCATCCGCGCCTTCTCGTTATTGTCAAGGTCTCGGTCCCGAATTGCAATGATCTTTTTCCTCAACCATCCCATTCCATCATCGGCAGGCAAGGACGTTGAAGCCAGCTCATCTGCATTGAGTGTGTTGTCCGAGTTCTGCCCTGACCCCTCTTGCGATCCTCGTCTTGACTGTGCATCCCCTCCAATAGATCGTTCATTTTGTATGGCGCCCGATTCGTCCTCCTGCAGGCGCATGTTTTCAAGGTTTGGTATGTTCATATCAATATTGTGTGGATTATCGATTATGTTATTGGTTGTGGTGACTGGAGTGGACTGGTCCTGGCTGGGGAACTCGCCATCGTGTCGAGGGTGCTGGTGTTGGTGCTGGCGCTCGCGCTCCGAAGTTCGGCGATCCATGTCTTTCAAGAGAGGCGTGAAGAAAGGAGGGCTAGGACCATGCAGCGACCCCGCATTTCCAGCAGGTAGATCCGATGCAATACGATCTTGGTCCTTGGGAAGAACAGGATCGTTGTTTTTAGGCAGCTTTGTTGATTCGTCGCCCCGAGAGTGCTCCGCTTCGACTGGGTGGTGGGGGGCGGCACGGATTCCGAGTTCGACCAGCAGCGAGTTGACGTAGCTGCTCATGAAGGGCTGGATGGGATCACATCAAACGCAGTGACTATGGACGTATACGAGAGAAACGTCCAGTCTATGTTCAAGGGCCTGGGGCCTTTTGGGGGGAGGAGATGATCGGAGGTTGTTGGCATGTGACGTTCTGCTGAATCATCCGCGGATCGGCGCTAGTAAAGTTTCCCCGTTCAACACTGCCCCGAAGGAAGAGGAGAACAGTGAAATAGAGGGGAAAAAAGGTGTGTATATGATTAAGAGAAGTCTATTGTACATTGTGTTGAGTGCTATATTGTAGATATCCAATAGTCTATTTCATAATACCATTTGATATTCTATTCTTGACCAATTTGTCCTTCCCCGCAAATATCATCCGATCTGCAGCCTCTTCTGCAGCCAATCTGATTGCCGGCCTTGAGAAAACTCTCAGACTGAGAACTATTCGGAGGAAAGGAACAGATGGCTCGGGTGCTGAAAGTTTGATGGTGATGAAAGGGTTCCTCCACTAATGCAGGTGGCTGGTCAGACGTCAACCCCGAAAGCGCGTAGATGACGAAAAGGTACAAAGAGGGACGATTGTACCCAACAATACCGGGCCGCAAGGGGAGAACAGACGACCAGGAATTCTAGAACCGACGAACTCTGGTGGCTGGATACCCTTTTAGGTTGGCTGCTTCCTCACTGCATCTGGATTCTGGATTCGTGCCCAAGAAAGGTGCGGGCGCCCAACGTAGGGAAGGTAGCAAATGAGATCGACAACCATGGTTTGGGTCGGGATGAACAGAAGTGAATACGCTCGAGCTGATCTCGAGCTCATCGTAGACAAGTTCCCAGGCTCTCATTCAATCGTTCGAGGGTCAAGTTGAATTGCTCATAAGCACTTTGACGGAGGACCACCTCCTCCTTGAAGAGTCCCAAGTTCCGCAACCTGGAGTGCAAAGTTAGCAATCAGAATCGGGATGTTTCTCGTTCCCTTTCCCTTTCCCCACTGGACCGCATTGGATGGGGCCATTTCATTTCCACTTACATGCGAGAGTCCTTGCCAATCGGGGTAGTTTCCCAATATCGAGTGATCAGGATGTTTTTCACAATTTTGTGTTCCATGTTGGCGGCGGCCGTAGCCCGTTCGAGAAAGCGCAAAGTGTTGGCAATGCGCGGCGCGTCAAATTGCTCGGAGGATGAGCGAAAAGACCTTCTCATAATGGTACGTAGAGTATAGCGGCCAGGGGTGGAGTATCGAATGACCTTCAAGCCTTGTCGAAAGAGATGGCGGTATGCATGAAGCACCGCAGTCTTTGATGGGACAGCGGTGGCCATTGTATACAGTTATACAGCCATACAGCTGTTCAGGCAGACAAGTAGTGTGTATGTGTATGTGTATATGTGAAGTGTAGATATGTTTGTAGGTGTAAGTGTAAGTGTTTAGCTGTTTAGGTGTTGCTGTTCCTCCGCTCCTTACCAGTGGTGCCACGCTAAACCCAAACGAGCCGGCATCTTTGGGCACCGAGTACGGCGGGCGATTCTTCCTCACCTTTCCCCCCACCTTCAACATTTACTCCAAAACATCCACTTCCCTGCACGGGACCTTTTTTGTTTGCTGGCCCTTTTTTGGACTCGACTTGATTTAACTTGCTGCATTCCTGCACTCTTCTCCCACGGACACAGGACGGGGTTCCTTTTTATTCCCCTTGCGCGTCCACCCAAAACCCACCTTACACTCGGCCCAACCCGTCCCTCTCGTACTTTTTATGCTCTGACCGCCCGTGTTCTCCGACTTCCGTCATATCATCCCCCCCCAGCCACCGACTCAGTCCCCCGAAACCATGTGTGAAAGGCTTCTCTAAGAGGTTGCTTCGAAGGAACCAACCCTACAGAATGGCCCGCGTTGTCAGGAGGGCCGCCTCGGCTTCGGTCAGGCGCGCCCCCAGTCGCGCTATTCAGCGGAGAGCTCGAAAACATAAAGTGATCATGGAATCGGTTACCCAAGAGAAGAAGAAGCTTCAGAGTGTTGTGTGTTTCCCTTTCTTGAGATATATATGAGAAAGGAGACCTGTCTTATCCTGATCTATATACCTACATACCCTTTTTCTTTGCTTTCTTCCTCTCGACCCTGCTAACTCGAGATATAGATCTGCTTCGAGGCACGCGCTCCAACCGGTTACACCTTCATCCCGGCTGGAAATCCGCATCTCACGACTGCTTGCAAAGAAAGATGCCGAAAGGAAGGATCACAGATCTATGCGGTCTCGGTAGGAGGATATTGATCTCATCTCGTGCATTCTATGCATGACCTTTGGACTCTACTCATGCTCAGTTAGACCACCCCGCATGCCACCACCCATAACCTATCCCTCCACGTTCATCGCATAGGTTATCATTTTCCGAGTACCGTGGTTGCAGCGGTCTGTTCGGAGTTGGGACTCTACCTCACCAGTACTGGCAAGGCCGTGCCTTTCCATACGATGAGCTCTAGAGAGACTCGCCCGACAGTTGATGCCAACAAAGACCAACTGACCATCAACACGGAGGCAAGAGACGCCATTACAGATCTCTTTCCTAATATTCCCTCGAATGATCTACATCAAATCATTAAAACTGCATTTCAAAAGGTATGTCTTCTGGAACTCACCAGACGGAATTTGAAAGACCGGGAATACCTGATAGCTATGATTTATAGGGTCAGCGAAAAGTAGGCACCGCTTCCGAGCTGCCACTGGCTCGTCGTGCACAGCTTGCCGTGGTAGCTCATATCCGCCATCTCTACACTGATTACGATAAGCTTTTGAAGTCGGGCTCATTTCACGAGGCGAGGTCTACCGTTGAACAGCCGACGCTAGCCAAGCTCGTGGCCTGGCGTGGCGATGACGAGAATGGCCAAAAGGTCCTGGAAGATGTCTTTCGAGAGGTCATCGTCATATCCGATGACGATGATGATAGTGAAACCGAGGAGGAAGTCCTCGCCTCAAGTGATAACCGAGACCAAAGCGTGGAGATTCTTTCCAGCCATGCCAGGGCCCATGACATTCAAACTCAACCCGTTAGCTTTGTGAACACCTCAACCCTGGACCCCTTACGCGAGATGTCCGAGGAAGCACCGCCTGGTTTCCGATTTGTGCATAGTGTGCCCAAGAAGGCCGTCGATCGTCGAGGATTTAGCAGATACCAGGCGTGGAACCGCGCTATGACCAAATACGGGACTAATGGCACCGCACATGGCACCGAACAGGCTCGCCTGAACGGTGGCACGGCCGAGCAGCAAAGCCCACGCCACGGAAAACGTCCCCTGGCCCCTGCTCGAGAACTTGCAGACTCTCCCAGACGCCGTGAGATTCCTCCCCCTCCGTTGGAAGTTGCCCCCAGGGTCATTTCAGGCCCCAGTCGGTTTGAAAACACTGTACACCGTACGGCCGCTGCTCCAGAACGGCCAGCAGGGAACGGCCATGTAGGTATTCATGACAGACGCGGGCCTTTGGAGGGTCAACGAACTGTGTCCCAGCAACATGGGATCGGTGGACGACCAGTATTAACCACACAGAATTCATCTGAAGTTCGCCTCTTGGATAGAAGTCCTCGCTCCGTTGGAAATGCTCCGTACCCTCCACCTCCAGGCAAGGCCCATTTGAATTCCAATGCTCGTACCGAGCGGATCCCCGCCTCCAATAACAGCGCAAACTCGCCCGTTTTCGTCAACGCGCACAAGGAACTGTATTCGATTAACCAAAATCAGTTTGGCGCGCGGGCCGAGGCTCCTGTCCCTCATGCGGCCAGACCGGGTGTTACTTCCCAGGATTACGTACTGCCCTCAATCGAAGCACCAATGGACAAGCGAAAGATGGATGTCCGTCTTGAGAACATGACACAGCGGATGAGTCTTCGTTCCGTAACACCCAAACAACCGGGAGAGCAGTCTCAGCCTGGCAGTCCAGATGATCCAAACTCCAAGAGACGACGACTGGCTTACCACGTACCCCCGCCCCTATCCCAGGAATCACGCCCCGATCCTTGGAACGCAAGGCCCATTGCTATTCCGGTTTCTGTTTCTGAGGGGCTAGCTTCAAGAGGCCAATACCGCCGCGATGATCTCGGTCCCGAGTATCGCGTAATGGACGAGAATATTGTTCGTCGGGACTACCTCGCTCCCGCAGGTCAATACCAGAGAGAGAGACAGGTTCAGGCTCCCCAGGATGCTAGACCAGCAATGGATCGGACTCGTCTCGCCGATATGCACTCACAGTCCGGCCCCATTGGAACAAGTGGAATGGTCCTAGATGATCGCATTCCCAGAGCCGCAGCCGGCCCCGGCGCTTCTTCCCGCCTTGCTTACTATGGTGATCGTAGCCCTCATACCCGACCTGCAGTGACTGATCCTCCTCGTGCCTCGAAAGATGGTGATCATCCTTATGCCTATCCTCAGGTTCCCGGTGCTCCCTTGAATGGAAAGCTGTACGCTGACGGCTTTGTCCGCCACGTTGATTTCCACGAAGTTCGTCCAGTTGAGTATTTCGTCCCACGCCCAAGAGCGCAGCAGCCGCGCGCCGGAGATCCCATTGTCCAAGGCCAAGGTCAAGGCCAAGGCCAGCCCTTCAGAGCTAGGATTCCTGAGCACTTTATCCCCAAGGATCTTTCTCAGTCTCACTCCTTGCCCCTGCCTCCACGGGAGCACCAGCACCTACTTCCAGCTTCCCGAGCTACTCACAGTTCTCACGATCAGACTCTTCCTCATACTCATTCGGAGGCTATGACTATGCCTATGCCTGGAAATCGCCAACCCCGAGGACCACCTCCCGCAGGCGCTCGTGAGAGACGTCAAGGTAGTGGGCCCGGCCCAAAGCGGTAAGATAGACCAGACTGACCAGTCTCGCCAAACTTCACCGGACACTGGAATAATTCCTTCTTCGGGATCACTTTGAGAGAGGGGGCAAACTAACATTTTCCTTTTCACAGACGCGTCCACGACCCCCGTGCTTTCCAAATGGCCGAACAAAGTCGGCCCATTTACGTTCAAAGAGTGGAGTCGCAGACACCACAGCCCATGCCTGATGGCAGCAGACATGTTGTCATTGTTGATTGATTGATTGATGTTTTTACGAATACGAAT
This sequence comes from Penicillium pancosmium, assembly GCA_031761475.1. Taxonomy (NCBI): domain Eukaryota; kingdom Fungi; phylum Ascomycota; class Eurotiomycetes; order Eurotiales; family Aspergillaceae; genus Penicillium; species Penicillium pancosmium. The sequence continues at coordinate 46,670 of JAVMSB010000119.1, read as the reverse complement.
TCCTGGAGTGGAGTGGAGTGGCGTTTGGTCTGCGCTTGCGCTTGCGCTTATGGCTTTTGATAATGATTATGATTCTGATCGCGCTTGTGGCTGCGGTTACGGGATTGCGATGACATCGCATTTGCACTTGCATTTGCATTTCCATGGTTGTTTTTTTTGGTTCTCTGTTCTGTTCTCTGCAATTGTTTCGTCCCGTATTGCTTCATTTCTTTGTTCCCGTCTCGTCTACATGATACCCATTCATCTTGTCTTTAGATTAGATCGCCTTTCTCATAGAAGGGTTCCAATCAAAGCTTCTTGCAGTGCAAGATTTGCCTATGGCTATGCCTAGGTATTACATTCATTATATCCGTTCCCTGTTCTATGTTCGCTCTTTCGGCTTTACCACAAGAAGTTGCTAGTAGATCTGGATCTAAATAGTTCTTTGACTTGGTTTTTAAAGTGAGATCCCAGCATGTAGATTTAGGGCTGATAGGCACGTGCTGGGCGGGTATCTCTATTATTTATATATCGTTGCAGGCCTGATTGCTCTTATTGGGCAATCTTGCCTAGACCTTTTAGTCTATGATTAGCGACTAAGCAGCGATGGCACGTGGTATTCCACCAATATAGATCCCTCAGGCACTGTTGTATATAGAGATAATATAGAGCCTAGATAATACTAACTTAATCTATCAGCCTAATACGGCTGAACTGTAGTGAAACGACTTACAATATACTCTGACTCCTGGATACTTTAGCTGTCCTTACGCAAAGCGGTCTAACTACAGTCCTTTCTGACCGTGCTGAAGAATCAGTCGTAACCCGGTTAACTTAGACTGCTGCGGGTCTGTATCAGATTGATGGACACCGTAAAAAGCATCTAGTATGGTATAATATCTTAATGCATGACTTACAAAACGCAAAGTACGTCACATGGTTTCTTAATCCTACATCGTAATATCTGGGTCTAAGGAGAATACTGGACTAACAGTAATCAAAGTGGAGCGAACGACCAGCAGGGGTTATAGCATATCTAATTGAGGGGCCCAAAAGCAGGCCAGTGCGTTCTCTATATTTTACTCTATGATAAATTCTTAGGAAAGCAATTACGCACCAACCTCTGTGTACTTAGGCAACGCGTAGGAGTGTTGTGGTAATTGGGGGAAGGTGTGGTGTCGGAGTTGGTTGGATGGGATATGGAGTTTAGGTGGCTGGTTACGATACTATGGTTCTCACTCAAGCCTAATAGGTAGGAGTAGTATTATATTAGTTACTGCGTTCTTATTATTGCTAGTGTGTAAAAGGTATCTAATGCAGATTCGTATCGACGTTCAGCTCATATTCGGGAGTATGAGTATAATCGCACTATTAGTACTCTCATATCTCACGCTAACTCATGAGTGATATTCCGAGCTGGCGACTGCGCCTTATCATGGCTACTACGGCCTGGTAGCTCCACGGGCGCAGTATTTTCTGGAAGTTCTGAAAGTTCCTTGGGCTGATGGTTGGCTGGCAATTCTTGGGGTGGAACGTCTTCAACACCAGCAATGCTCTTGCGCCTCCGCCGAATTAACCAAAACACCAACCCCGCGGCGAAAGCCACTCCAGCCACTCCACCGATTACGGGGCCTGCGATCCATGCTTCTGATGAGGAGGAGCTGGATTTTTCTGGGGTGGATGCGACGGATGTGGCGGTTGCTGTTGGAGCAGATGGGGCAGCGGTTGAGGTGGTTCGGAGTTTCTCCAAGCCTGACATGACCGCCAGGGTTTTATACGGCAATGTGGGGGATAAATGGACCAAATTGGACACTGTCGATGAAGCAAAGGAGCCCCATGACGTTGTCGCTTTGGCACAAGAGGCACCAAGTGAGGTAGATGTGATATCGCAGTGGATACTAACAGACACAAAAGTTGTCTTTCTGGCGAGGTAGGACGTCTCCTCAAGGTTTTTGCCCTGAATTGATGGACCACTCGTGAAGGTTTGCGGCAAGGTATACGCGGAAGACTTGCATTGGTTGGTAAAGAGCGGTCGACAATCAATCTTAACCGTGGTAGCCGTGGAGTCGGCACTAAGTACACTTCCTTCCACATGAGACATTTCCAATGATGGAAACAGCCATTCGAGGGCCTCAAATTCAATTGTTTGCGCCGCCGTCGTGATAGCTATTGTCGGGATTAGGAAGGCCGCCATCACGGCCACGGCCGTTCGGCGGGCACGAAGAGAGTTCATCGCGTCCGCGGGAAAGGAAGTGACAATCAGAGGGATTATGTTTCTGAAGAGAAAGAAAATTTCTCCTGCGCAGGACTAAAATCGTCCAAATAAACAAGGGCAAGGAACAATAATCGATGACACACTCTGAACTGTCTTTTGGTGTCTGTAGGAGGGAAAAGGAACTGGGCAGAAAGGGCAGAAAGGGCTATATGAGTTGTGATCGCTAGCTAATGTGCATAGGACGGCAAACTGCTGCCGCTAGGTAGATATTCCACCCTTGGGGACCCCAACTTTAGCGTAAGTAAGCCTTGCGGTCAAGGTAGGAGAAGCCAATCAAAACAGTTAGGTTATTGTTGATCAGCTTGAATGCCTCAAACCCTATCCCAATTCCCGTTAGCATGGTCAACTCGATGGAGACAGTGCCAATTCTTCCACTATGAGGATTAGCCTCGTCGGGCTGGGCCGATAGCGCCTGTATAAGTGGCTATCTAGGCGAAGCAGCTCTCCGCCTCGCCTTATTCGGCAAGAGCCAGTGCTGTGCACGGAGGATGGCCCCTTTAACACTTCCCCACTTTCACCTGGGGAAGTCCAACCATGAAGGATCTTGCTCAACATCCCCGAACCTCTTCATTAGTTTTCCCTTTGTCACTTCGGCGATTCCTCCGATGTCCCAATGTCGACATATCGGTCCTACTCAGCTCTACACAACGACCAGGACGAATCTGAGCACGAGCTCGAACATTTGCACACCCAGTAACTTTTCCTTTGCCTGTTAATATCTGTACCGATGACACTGAGAGACGCTCCAGAGACACTGATAATATGGCCACCAGTGCGCAGGACTCGCAGACAGAGACTGAACTAGAGCGACCTGGATTCGATTGGAGTGGTTCCTGGGTATGGGAAATTGGATCTGTTGCGCTAGCTGTCGTGGGTCTTGTTCTTTTGGCTATATTTCTCGTCAAAATAAATGGCAGCCCATATGCGAACTGGCGATATACCGCGTCACCTAACACTGTCGTGTCAATCATTGTCACTGTTACAAAAGCCGCACTGCTGGTCCCAGTGTCCTCATGTCTCGGTCAGCTGAAATGGAATCTATTTCAAGATTCAGCTCGGCTTTATGATATGCAGGCCATCGACCAGGCAAGCCGGGGGCCCTGGGGCTCCTTGGAAATCCTACTGAGGGGGATATTTGGATCAAGAACAGGAAGCTTGACTTATATTGGGGCGTCTCTTACGGTTCTGGCTCTTGCAGTGGACCCATTTGCGCAGCAAATTTTGACATTTCCATCCCGAACTGTTCCTGTACAGTATGCCACTGCATTCATCCAAAGTGCACATCAATATTACTCTTTAGAGGGAGCCGATGGCAGTGATGTATATCTTGGACTCGCGCCGGCGCTTCTGACTTCAATATTGAGTGGGCTCTCGCAAACAAATACTCCTCTTGAGCCTCAATGCGATGCAAGCTCTTGCAAGTTCTCAGAGTTTGTTACACTTGGACTATGTAGCGAGTGCGAAGATGTTACAGCTCGAACAAATCAAAGATGCAAGGCGCAAGAAGATTCACTGTTATGGAAGAGTCAACCCCCGATCTTCAAGAAGATTCCTATCACTTGCAGCTACCAATCCCCGAATAACTTCTCGTTCGATGTTGAATTGCTTGATGGAGTTGGCGTACTGCAATACCTAAACGGCGAGATGACGTTTGACGTAAACTATTGGATTTCGCGTCCAAGAGAGGATGGACCAATTTTCGGCATCCAGAGTCCACTTCTCTCGTTTGTTACGGCAAATTATTCTGTCTTACTTAACTACACTCCTTCCAACGTGACAGTCCTCCCCCCAAAACCCTCGGTGACAGAATGTGCTATATATTATTGCGAACGGCAATATGCAGCTAGTTCCTTCCTGGCTAGCAACCAAAGCAGCCGCTCGGTGCATCTCTTTGATACACAACAGCTCATAGCTAGAGATGCCCTTGATAATGATGCCGATTATTATCAAACAGCTTCCGTTCACTTTGGACCACCAAACGGGACGGCGACCTTATCAAGAAACTCGTCATACAGCATCGACCATCACACGTTCAGCAGTTTCAGAGATACAATGAGAAGCATTTTCAATAGTACACTGGATAGCACGCCGAGTGGATCAAGATCAGATGTGTTGAATATGGCAACGATCCTACGTACAAGTAACCTCGGCCAATTACTCGAATCAATGTCCATCAGCGTCACCGATACTCTCCGCACTAATTCCCACGCTAACAAGGTTCCTGGGCTTGCATACCAAGTTGAGATGTTCATTGAAGTCAGATGGTCGTGGATCATTCTTCCGGTCATTGTTACCTTGGGATCAATCGCGTTACTTCTGGGAACTGCGATGGGGAGCAAACAACAGAAAGCCGTGCTATGGAAGTGTACAGTGCTTCCGTTGTTATCGTGTCGTCTCAATACCTCACCTGAGCATGAGATAGCATCTCTGCGCAGCGTGGATGAGATGCATTATATATCGAAGAATTTGCGCGCTACGATGGTACAGGGCGAAGGACCGCTTACGCTCACAGAAGATTAGGCGTACCGTGTTGCTCTCTTCCCTGCCATTCGACCATTTTGTCAATTTAATTTCAAGTCATCATCTATGTGGCTCAGTCGATATCAATTCTTTGGACAATGGCATCTTCCTTTCAAGATACGAATACTGTGATTGAGCCTTGTCAGCTTGACAACCCAACCGCAAAACCGCATCAAACACCCAGAACACTTTACTGAAAGCCACAACTTCCCCGGTCTCAACTGGGGACGATGGTATCTGGTGCGATCCAACTATGAGCACACCCGCAATGCCATCTGGGTTGATTGGACTATCGCCCTGTTATTTGTTCTCGATGCTCAAAACATAGCATCTTATTCTGGGTGTCGTTTTCATTCTACGCCTCTCTCTCGGGGAGTTGAGAACACGCTCGGTCGTTCGTGAATTATTGCTAGCTAGTTAGGATACAGAAGGAAGGCGATGGGAGCGACGGAAGGGTTGAAAAATCCATTGCTAGCTACGTGCGCGTATAATACAGATCCAGGGGATAGACTCTGGTTGCGACATCGTAAATTCGGCGAGAGATTGCATCGATTTGTCGATCTATCTGTAATTAGTACCCGTACTCCGGACTCTGGACTGCGCGCCTCCATGCTAACTCCGTAAACAGGACCTACATATGTATGTAGAGGTGAATTTAGGATATGAAGGCCCAAAACTGCCGATATGCAAAGCTTCTCTTCAGACTTTGTTGTACTTTGTACTCCATCCTCATCACCGCCACATCCTCATTTCCCTCTGCTGCTCAGCTCAGATCAGCTCAGATCAGCTCTTCTGCTCCGCTTAAACAGCCTGTTTCTCCCCATCCGCCTCCCCACTATTAACAGCCTTGCCAGTCTTCTTAATAGTAGCTAGAACGGTGTCGTACGAAAGGCCCGGCTCTGTGGTGATCTTTGCGGTTTGCGATTCGAGGTTTACGTCAAAGTTTTTGACGCCTGGGTAAGGTGAGAAGGACATGTTAGCTCATAGAACAGAACAGAGTCAGGGAGGAATAGGAACAGCGATATGGATGTGCGCGCGCCGGGTGAGGGGGAGGGGACAACGCGAAAGCGGGTGCGGGGTATTCTTTGTGCTTTTGTGCATACCTTCGAGCTTCTTCAGGACACGCTCGACGGCGCCGGAGCAGCCGCCACAGCTCATGGAGATGTTGAAGGTGTATTGGTGGTCGGACATTGTGTGTGTAGTGTGTGTAGGTGCTTGGTTGAAGGTTGAAGGGAAGGAAGCGGTGGAGCGGAAGTGGGCTGAATTTGAAGGTGGCCGCGTGGTGAAACAAAGCAAGGGGGTGGCTAGTTCAAGTTCGAGTTCACGTAAGAAAGAAGTGAAAGGAAAATAGAAGAAAGGATCAATGGTTAAATACTCTGTAATTATATATATATTCCCCTTAAGCTTTTGTCTACGGAATCGCAATAGATATGGTGCAATTTGTCATTCTGAGAGATTTCCGCGATTGGCCGGGTTTACACTGTATGTACGTACACTGTTAACTATGGCAGTAGTTTGGTTTGTCATCACGCAATAAACGCGCATGCTGAGCTTTTTTGAACCACGGCAATCTTCAAGTTTGAATTACTTTCACGGTATGGATATGAGTATAGAATAGTAGGATCATGGAATTGGAATAATACATACAGCTTACCACATCCTCGTCGGTCATGACTTATGGCAGCTGAGTCAGGGGCTGTTGACTGGCATATGCTGTGAGGATGCTCAGGTACTCACAGATCAACGTGCAGCGTAGGACATGAGAAAATTAAGCAATAGCGATTCAAACGAAGGTAATAGCTTGAGAGAGAGAAGGAAGCTGAGGTGGAACTAGATACATATAGGCATGGATGCCGAGGTGGATGCCGCAGGCGTAAGGCATCCACGACTAGTTAACTAGTAAAAATACCAGTTCGTTACATATGCTCGAAGTTAATAGTAATTTAGCTCGTTCGGTGATTTGCAATGTGCAACTGTATCTATTGCGTGTTGAACTCCCGTTCTTTCTTTGAAATAGATAACTTTGCACTTTTTTAAAATGATTCGGAAACATAGACTCACTAACTTGAATACCATTTCATGCACTGACCAGCCACACCTTTCGAATAATCTAAATCCGTGTGGTTGAAACCGATAGATACCACTTTACACCCCTGTTCGGTGGTATAGATAATTAAAGCCAGTGGATCACGCTGTATCTTTGTTATATTTGACTAAATATCGCTAATGCATAATTTACTCCTGGGCTTCCATTACTACCATGCTTTCGGACAAAAGGCTACAATATAATCTTAATCGGCATAATCCATGTATGTGATATCTTTATGATCTTGTCACATCACTGCGGATGGCACCTCTCATGCATCCCAGTCGATGGAATTCGGAAATACTACCAACTTGAGGCATCAGCAAAGCGGGGTTGACGAAGAGTGGGACTAGCGCCTCTTAATCTCTGGCTTTCTTTACCTCCCGAGATTCGTGAAGAAAAAGTGATCAGACTTCACAATATGGACCTGAAAATCACGAGCACCACCTTATGCAGGGGAAGAAGGGTTATTCCACGTTTCTGCACTCGGATGAAACACAAGACCACGTTGTGGAGATAGAAGGTTTAAGGAAATGACCTCCAGCGAACGGTCCTCCAATCCCGCTTAAAGTTGTGATGCAACGTTAACTAAGCCAAAATATCATTAGCGGAATTACGATAACATTTAATAGGAAATCTGAGCTCTGATTCGCTAAGCCACATAGTTCCATCGTGATCACTAAAGCCACTAAGCTCTGCCTGAATATGTCACACCGGTGATGAAATGTCATGCAGAGGTGCACAGATAGGGCAGCCCTTCCTTTAATCGAAGCGATCTGTTAAATGATAATTCTTTTGGAACTAACTAATCCGACTTAATGGGCTATGAAGAGAGATCGTTCATACTAGCGCCGCTTCTTTCTCTAGCATCCGTCTCTTCAATGTTGTATATCCTCAGAAGCGCTTAGAATGCATGGATCTCGTTAATCACAAATGCCGATGAGGGTTGCAAATTACGGCGGCAATGGCGTTGCGATGCTGGACTGAAGAGACTCTACCACGGAGATAGTCATTAGTTATAGAGTAGTATTCGCTATCACATCGTTGATACTAAGTAAGTTTCCGTCGATCCGAATCTACCCTCAGGAGGCACTCCGGTATGTTAGGGTCACATACCATAACCACGGAGAGCTTTCACTCTATGTTACCTTCTCATGCGACCAGAGGGTCTTTCTACACCGGATAGGATTCATGGAAGCTAGTCTATCATGTTCGATTCGAATTGAAATAAAGGTATAAGTAGGCAAGGACAGCTGCATTGAAATGTTGAAAATCGCCATTATCAATCCAAATCGCCAGCTTGAATTTGCTATCAACCTTCAACAGCATCTTTATCATTCCATCTTTCTCAATCATGTATCGAGTCTTGAATATTGCAGGCTTTGCCATGGCCCTGGTTAGAGCTGCGAGTGCTGGCTTCAACCCTGGCTCTTCCTCCAACATTGCAGTATATTGGGGTAATATCTCAGACTTCTACATACCAGCAAACACTATTCCAAAAACTAACAGAACTTTCCAATGTGTAGGGCAGAATTCGTATAACCAGGGCAGTGGCCCATACGCGCAGCAGAATCTTGCCTCATATTGCTCCAGTATGCTCTCCGGAATAGGCAGGTACTGTATACCAGATCAAGATCTTGGCTAACCAGGAGTATTACTATTCATCTAGACACTGAAATCAATGTGAGTACTCGTCACAGTACATCCAGAATTATTCTCACTGACAGCCCTAGATCATTCCCCTTGCATTCATGAACGGCATTACTCCAGCAATCTCAAACTTCGCCAACGCTGGTAACAACTGCACCACCTTCACTGACAATCCTAACCTCTTAAACTGCCCCCAGATTGCGTAGGTTAATACAAGCCGCAATAATTGCCATAATCCTCGCTGATTGCTTTCTAGGAATGATATCATAACATGCCAGAAGACTTATGGTAAAACAATTGTCCTGTCTCTTGGAGGCGCTACCTATACGCAGGGAGGATGGTCTTCGACTACCGCCGCTCAAAATGCGGCACAGTCCGTGTGGAATATGTTCGGTCCAGTCCCCAGCGTCCAAACCGACCGTCCTTTTGGAAATGCCGTCGTTGATGGCTTTGATTTTGATTTTGAGTCGACTGTGAACAATCTGCCGGCATTTGGTGCTGAGCTTCGTAGCTTGATGAACGCCGCAACCGACAAGAAGTATTACCTGACCGCTGCGCCACAGTGTCCTTTCCCTGATGCTGCTGATGGCACCACACTTGATAGTGTTGCTTTTGATTTTGTCATGGTGCAATTCTATAACAACTGGTGTGAAACATCAAACTTTCAGGTTGGATCAAGCACTCAAACTGCGTTCAATTTCGCAACGTGGGATAATTGGGCTAAGGGCAGCCTGAACCCCAACGTGAAAGTCTTCCTGGGAATTCCCGCCAATTCAGGTGCCGCCGGCGCAGGATATACCAGTGGTACTCAGCTTCAGGCCGCTATTGCTTACTGTAAGCAGTATAGTAGTTTTGGAGGCGTCATGATGTGGGATATGTCACAGCTTTATGCGAATAGCGGCTTCCTTGACCAGGTTGTTAGTGATCTTGCGGCATCTGTTCCTCCTACAACATCTCAGACTACAACAACTACGTCTAAATCAACCACCTCACCAGGAACAACACTCACTAAAACAACTTCGACCACTAGTGCAAGCTCACCAAGTGGAAGCCTTGTTCCTCAGTGGAGTCAGTGCGGCGGTCAGGGATATACCGGTCCGACCAAGTGTACCCCTCCGTACACATGCGTCTCCGGTAGTCAGTGGTGGTCTTCTTGCCAGTAGTCAGAGCTCTCATTTCCCCCACGTGAAGGTACTACGTCTCCCCCTTTGAGCAATTTGCCATGCTGGACGTGGTGAAAGATGTTATATACGGACTTTGTTCAAGTTCAAGTTGTATATAGGATATTGCAAGCTCAGAGTTGAGGCTGATCGATATATTTGTTCTTGACGCTCCTGTAGTTCATAACATTTTTTATCGTATTACTACTAGTAGCTATGCGGATGATTAAAAATAAGAAAATCACCTCTAAATATAAAGCGGTACAGCTATTTAATATGCTGATATTACTTACTCACTGAGCCTGAGTCTGAGCGCTCTCGTTAAAGCGGCGGCATATTAGACAGGAAAGCCTCACCCAGCGGTCAAAATCCTGTGTATATAACTGCAAATATCCAAGGCTATAACTAGTTTTATATGACTATACTAGTAGTATCAAGCTATTAGTTATATACTACCGGGAGGTTTGTGCAGCCATAACTATAAATCTACGTGGAACAGGAGCCATTTCAAACTTGTACTGAAAGTGTTCTCGGGGTCATTCGAAAATAGTATAGTTTTTGACAGCATTAGATACATGAGAAACTTGAAGAATCTCCAATCCATATAACCCCCCGACTGCCTAGGCTATTGGATCAGGTATGCGATGGTGCAAACAGATTAGGCCTCAAACGCGATATCCCGTTTAGCGTTTGGAAAAACGGTGTTCACGTCACACTGCTTTCCCCGAGCAGCTGCTGAACTGGCCGTTACATAAGTCTCGAGGGAACCTTCTGATCCTGCTGCTTTACAGGCGTTGTCCCAGGCGCCGGAAGTATCACCTTGAGCGCTGCGCTTTCCCGAGAGGAAGCAGTCGCCATTACAAAAAGTTCCCCCAACTTGGTCACACGCCTTTTTGCTACCCTCAGGATCTTCATGGATATCTACTCCTCGTAGAGCTTGTTCGTAGGTAAAGCAGTCCCCTTTGTAGTATTGAGTGGGGTCACCCTTCGTTGGATCACACACAAGCTGGTAGTCACCGTCCACGCTCATGATAGTCCACGAACTATCCTGACAGTTATCGTTGCACTCTATGTTGGTGTGGCAGTTGGTACCGGGAGAGTATTTAGCTGCGAGAGAGGCGACAGCGAAAAGGGAGATTGATGCGAGAAGCTTCATTGTGTAGGATCAAAGTCTGAAATACATTGTCGTTAGTCATTAATTTGTTTTGTCCGTGGCACCAAAGGATTTGGAAGAAGCACATACTTTTCCTGTATTGAGAAAGAAGGGTTTTGGGAAGGGTTTGGCTGTTGATAAAGCGAATCTGGAGAGTTGGGTGCATTGGGGCTGCCATTGTATGTTTTTATAGACTCGAGGCATGTCAGAATGTTGATTCTAGGATGGATCGTGAGATCATAGCTGAACCTCGCGACGCTAGTACATGGATCTTGCATGCCGATCTTCAATAATATGTAACCAACATTCTAACCCCCTTGGCCACATGATTCTGTTAACCGTTCTGGAGTATTCTCCTTAACGTGATGTGTTTATTGATGTACTGTCTTGACGCACCCAAGCCTTAGTCACAAGATCAAATACAATAATACAGTTTGAAAATATTATATCTTACCACTTTTGCCAAAAGATATAAAAAAGAGGCAGCGACTATTAAAATTCATGCGGCCAAGAGGCTTACATTGGTAGGTCGGTGGGACTGTGGGACTGTGGAGTAGTGGCTTTTCAATAGTTCCTCGATTGCCAGGGCCATCAGATCATCAGATCGTCGATCCACCCAAAACAAACCTATGTGGGCTTATATATGTCGATACAGCACGAGATCAGCCTCGGAAAACCCCGGTGTCTCACCCACGATCTGTATGCTGTGTGCTTTCCCTACTCATACGGATGATCTGCACCTATGATCTGCATACAACACAAATCTGTATTTTTCTGCCAAACTCAATACTAGCCTCTTACCCTTTGGGCGTAAATACTCCGTATCAACAAGGATAATTTTTGCTCTCCGACTATGTTACCTTTTTTTGCGACTGGATATTTTGAAAGGCCTTCTTATTGATCGTCGTGGATGCGACCGACGAAAAGATAGGCTTGGCCTTAAGTACAGCGCTCAAGATGCGACTAGTGGCGGCTCGGAAATTGAACGAGGATCCGTTGCGCTTCCGAATCTGCATCTCCCCCTTTTATAAGCCTCATACTTCTCCTCGATCTCTTTCTTTACTTGCTCGATCGTATCTTCCGGTTTTTTAGTGTCCCCCGCATCCAGCAGGGCCTTGGTATCGTCGTCCAGGCGGGAAAACGCCATATCCATAGCCGGTCCCGTTCACGGTCTCTCTTGGCCTCGGGTGACACAGACGGATCATAATTATCGGGTATCGCTACGGGTGTCTCGCTGCTTCTCACGGTGATGCCGTCGTCGGCCGTGTTCACCTCACTATTGCGCGTCTTGTCACTATCATCTGCACGGCTGGCATGGCGGGGGCGGTGCACAACCGTGTCCGCGTCTTTCAGCTTGCTGCGACTGAGCTTCGCACAGAATTTTGTAAGCATTCTGCTAGCACAGTATGGGTGGTTAGTGTCGAAATGGAAAATTTGTCGAGACAGGCCCAATCGATGGCAGATTTAGGCGCTTCTCTCGCTCAGCCTCGCAAATAATCAACCCGGTGATTGGCTCCCCGCAGCGAGTCATGATAGGTTCAGTCACAGTGCATGATGCATTAGTGCAGTTCGTGTTGTGAACGATGAATAAGCCCATCCCAGGTTTCAACTTGTAGTGGTATTTGACCTGTCACGATGCATAAAGACAATCAGATAAGTGCGAGTTGAAACGCGGTGAGCTAGGTCGATGGGAGGTGACCAACCAGATCACGCATCATCAGGCCTCGCAGAAAAGAAGGAGGAAAAGAAACTGAGAGGGCATTGTGTTATAGGTACGTCTTGACTATGTCTATTATATGATTTGATTTGTCTCAACAATGACTTGAGCACTGGCAATAACAGAGTACCCGTACTCTCTAAACCGGGCTAGAACCCAGCAGCCCGCCTCTTTTTCTTCGCCTTAGGCGTCTTCTTTAAACCTTCGCGCGCCCCAAAAGGTCCACGTTCAATTTGAGTCATTGGCACTTCATCGAGTGTCGGTTGACTACTAGCCATCGGTAATGAAGAGGTAAAGGCCGTCCCCGTCCAACTGGGTTGACTTGCCCTTGCCCGGATCATGGGTGCGACGGGGGTAGGTGGTAGTGCTGTTGCACTTGCACTCGCACTTGCATTTGTAGCTGAAGCTGAATTTGAAGTTGAAGCCTCCGGCACGACGGACTTTGATCGGGATCGGGATCGCTTGCTTTGGCTTCGACTATGTCGTGGGGTCCCTGGTGCGGACATCCTTTGGCTTTCCTCGTTTTCTAGCATTTGGGATGTTTTGTTCCATTCGTAGGTTGATGGGTCTGTGTCTGGTTTCCAGTGGGAGAGGAGCATGGCTACGTTTCGTGGTTGTCGTGGTTCTCGGAGGGTTGTGAATGCGGCTAAGTTGCTGTATAGCTTGTTCTGGGTCTCTTTGGCGGATTCGTCGCGTGCGGAGGGTACTGAGCTTGGCGGTATTTGACTTGAGCTGTCTTGTGTAGGCAATATCTGACTGCTCGGTAGCTGCGACTGAGAGGAAATTAATGAGATGGCATTTCCTGAGGATGATTTTGCTGGTTTCACGGGGGGTTGATGTTGGTTCGTTGATTCGACGGCCACGACCCCGGCCCCGGCCGCTTTTGGGTCGGTTGTATTGGAAATTCGGATAAGGCGTGCCAAGCAGAGATCGAGAGTTATTTGGCGAATCATTTTCTCCTTCAGAATTCTGGTTTGGTCGGGTATACCATTGATTCCGTGGGGAAGACTGGTGATCCAATCCGTGACAAGCTGTTCATAGGTATCCAAGAAATCCAATCCGGAGCGAACTCCCTGGGGTACGTTAAGAACACCATGAAACAATTTCGACAAATGTAGCGGCAAAACCATAAAGCTTCTCTGGGCTTCGGTATCCTGGAATCTCAGAGCAGTTGCGACTAGTCCAGCTAGATCGTCGGCACCCTGGTCGATATCATCCAGTAAGGGCCGGCCATCACTTAACTCGAGCATTGTTTCAGTTGAGTTCCACTCGGTGAGTGTGCTTAGAGTATTATTTTGCAACCCCCTGGTTAGTTGGCTCAGAGTAGGCCGTAGAAGTGACTCGGAATCACCACGATTTGTGCCAGCTAGCAAATTCGTCACCACGGCTTCGTATATAGTGGTCATGTTCAATGTCCATTGCGAATCGAATGAGGGTTCTCCTTTTCTTGAGGAGCTGTTTCGAATACCCGCGCGTGGGAGAGCAACCGTAGATTCATCCCAATCATCGACAATAAACTCGTCATCATCGTCGTCTTTCAATTTCGAACGTAAGTTAGGTAACTTCTTTCTCAAATGTAGGACATGACTTCCATGGCTCTCCTCGCCAAGTTCATCCTGCTCGTCGCTCTTTGCATCTGCGCTTCGAAATAGAGTTTCGTGGACAGCGAAGTTTGAGTCTGACCAAAATAATTTGACGAGGGTCATGTCAGTGTTGTAATCTGTCATTGCTGGGTTGATGGGAGCATAGCCAACTTGTCGGAATACAAAGGTCGAATAAGGCGTGTGAGAGATTTCACCGAGAGAAGATACCTCGATTGTTGATGGGATATCGAGCATAACGGAGTCTGATACGGAACCAGACTCTGATTGTTCCTCGATAATCACAGGAACTTGAAATGTCTGCACAAGCGAGGTGAGGCGGGAATAGAGGACGATCTGTAAGGTGCTTCCCATCTGCACACTACTAAGACGTAATGTGAGGTCCTCGGAATCTCGAAAGTGACGCCAGGCCAGTCGAGCCCGTAGAGGTTGCATCTCCCCGCTCCTATTTGGCTGTGCATTCCCCGTATCAAACCAGAGCAGTCTAGTGGTGGTGAGAACGAAGAAGTGTGATGTATTCTGGGCACTTCTGAGTACTTCTAGAACCCATTCAGACTGCAAAGTCAACCCTAGTTCAACGGGATAAGCTTGACTATCCTCGCCTACTATTGGGGAAACCATGACACAACGACGATCAGAGACAAGGACCGTTGAAACATCACCGACCCACTCGATCGACGACCACCCATCATACTGAGGACCATTCGGATCCTGAAATTGATCCATCCAAGGCAGCGAACCCCTCTTCAAACATTTCGCTGCAAAAGCCGACTTCCGTTTCCGAGGGTGACCAGTAATCTCCCAAATGCTCCAATGCCCCTCGGTATCGATGATGCCAAATTGACGAGGATACCAAGGATTAAAGGTAACGTCAGCATGCGATGCACCTCCAGTCTGCATAATTGATATTTCCAATACGGGGTTTGCATCAAGCGGGGAGTTCCGCCGTGGAACTGCAAATTCTGAAATGTCGTTTTCCGGAACGTATATCGGCACAGCCTCACGACGATATAAACGAGGGCGAAATATCACTGTTACGTCTGGTAGCCGAGCTGCCATCCAGTGCGGTCTTTCCTCTAATGATCGTGCAAAGCAGACCTGGAGGATCGGAGCTCCTCGTCTCGACCATTCGGCGTCATCGCCATCGTCATCGCCGATACATGGAATATGCAGTGGGTGGTCGTCATCTAGTTGGACATGATCTTCTTCCAGTAGGCGAAAAGTAATTATATTGCCGCATTCGCCAGTCACGGCAGCGGCAATAGCAACGGTTTGTCGAGCATTCAGATTCTCCAGGGCGGGATCAGCATATCCAAGATCGAGTAAGGTAGATGCTTGGGGATCGTAAGACTTGATCGTATTCGCGACTGCTCTTGAAAACGAATCATTTCGCACAGAGGACCAATCGGATGCAAGATCGGGCAGTACTTTCGGAATCAGACCCTGTCCTGCAGATGGCAGATGCTCGATGAACTGTTGACGTTGGGCTGGGGCAAGCGGTGACGGAACGGTTGTTCGAGTCAACCCGGTATTTGAGATTAAGGAAGGCCGTTTAAATGAACGAGTAAAGGACCAAGAATGCGTGTCAGGCTGATATATGGCCCTTCCTGTGTGCCCATAGTGTAGAGCACTCTCGGAATGTTCATCCATGGGACCTTCTTGCCTTGCGCTGGCGCTTCGCAATATGCGCAAGGCCCCGCCAGGACATGTCGATGAGATGGGAAGTTGAAGTCCGGATCTGCGGGGTGCAGAGCGAGTCCCAGAAGAGAAAGGTCAATAAAAGGACTTCAAGTCCAAGTCAGGGGATGCGCCTGAATATCGAATAAAGCAGAAGTCGTTAAATTGAGGATAGTTTAAGGTGACGGGGAGGTCTCCCGATTGGATTTTTTGAGGTGGGCGGCTTATCGATAAGCGCCGTTGCGGTGGGAACCCCAAAACATTAACATCCACACCGCGTCAACTCAACTTCTCTCCACCACATCTCGTCGCATCGCATCGCATCGTATTGTAAAGAAGCAGTCAATCACATTTCCCCTACTCAACAACTGTGCTTGGTCTAAACTATGGCCTCCTCCAATTTCGACCCATCACTCTCGACGAGTGGCATGCGCCCGCCCCTCGCCTCCGCAGACGCCCCCTCAATGGCCGACTCCCTACCCAGCATCAACTTCGGTTTCGAGGATCTACGCAATCGCATGGCCCAGTTCACTGCCAAATTTGACGCCGTGATTGAACGTGGCCGCAAGCAAGTTTTGGAAGAGCGCAATCAGTTCCACATCAACCTCGCCGAACTTCAAGGTACGAATTAAAGGAGGGGGGAGGGTTCTTACCGAAAACAAAAACGACTAACTCGATATTTCCAATTTCATAGAGGACGAACGCATGCGCCAACGCGACATCGAAATAATAAACCTAAAATCCCAAACCCACACCCAGACCCTCCAAAAAGAAGCCGCCGAAGCCGCCGAAATGCACGCCGCAATTTCCTCCATAACCGTCGAGCGCGACACACGCCTCTCAAAACGCGACAGACTTAAACAACAAATTGCCGAGACGCAGAAAGCCATCAACCAGCGCGTCGAGTCGCAAAAGGCGCACGCGAAACATCTGGATGCTCAATCTCGACTGAATAACCCTGAATTGGACTTTTGGCAGGATTATCTTTGTCTAAGGATTGAGGGGGCGGGGAGGGAGGATCGGTTGAAGTTTGTTTATTCGCATCTTTCGGAGAAGGATTGGGAGGCTGAGGCTTGGTTTGAATTGGGTACTGCTAGTCGGGATTATGAAGTTTTTCATTGCAGGCCGAAGTTGGATGCTGAGGCTTTGGAACGGGAGGTGGATCTTGTTAATGATGATCGGGATTTTGGGGCTTTTCTTAAGAGGATGAGGAAGCTTTTTGCGGAGACTATGAATTGAATGGGGCGGGACCGGGGTGGGCTGGACTGGTATGGATATGGCCACTGGCATTAGGAATATCCTTTTGATATGAAATTTGCTGTATTCTATACACAGGATAACCGGTTTCATTATTGATCATCAAGGTGTCGATAAATAGCCTCGCCTCCCACTCAACCACCAGTAGCCTCCCGGTAGAAAGCAAGGCTCCTGTTCGCACCTCCAGTCGCGAATCCCTCTGACCTATGCGCCTTAGGCAGCCACTTAGCGCTCCAGACAGCCTTCTCAGTCTCGGAGTGGGTAGCGACGCAGCTCTTGGTGTCGATTGACCAGACCTTCACCTTACCGTCAAATGAACTGGAGAAGCTGTTAGTTCTTGATTTTGACAAAAATGTCGTGGTGTCACTCGGGGCAGCGACGCTCTCTACTCACCTGCTCAGAAGGTACTCGCCAGAGTCGCTCCATGACAGAGACAAGATCCAGGCGCTATGGCCTGAGAGGTTGGCAATCTGCAGACCAGAAGATGTGTCGTAGAGCACGATCACTTTGGAGTCTCCGGCTGCTGCGAGGATCTTTCCTCCTGGTGAGAAGGCGACGCTTCGGACGGGTTTGACCAGGCCTGTTTGGGGTGGGTTAATTAGGACGAATAAAGGAATAAATGAATGACTGCTCGGGGCATGGCATGCAACGCACCAGACAAAGAGAAGGGCATCCGGCCATCTTCAGTCTTGAAGATATAAACAGCGCCATTTTCATGACCGCTGGCTATGAAATTTCCATCGGGGGACTGTCATGTCAATGTCAGCATCAATAATTTAATCTTTAAAAGCACGTAGCTCAAACGCAATGCAGTAAAAGGAAATAAAACCTACCAGGTCAATGCAGGTACCAAAGCTACCCTTGGTCTCATGATCTCGTATTTGAGTCCCATTATCATTGAGATCCCAAACCCGGACATGACCGTCTTGAGACACCCCAGCCAGATACTGGCCATCTTCAGATAAGGCAATTGCCCACGCATCCACGTTTGTGAGATTCGCTGCGGGGAACATCATATATCAGTAATTGCGCTCAGCGGGGTAGAATGACGGACTAATTCCTACCTGAAACTACCTGGTCAGCCGACCAATGCCCATCCTGACAGACCCAGGCCTTGACCTCGCCAGCAAAACCCGCACTGATAGCGCGCGTGCCCTTGGCGCCGGTGACGATGTGATGGCAGCCCAGTGTGTGCGCGCCGTCGAGAGACTGCACCAGTGGGAATTCCGTGTCGAGGGTCGAGTGGACTTTGATGGATGGAGCTCCTGATGCAGACAGGACTTGCTTGTCTGTTACGGCTACCGAGAAGATGTCCACGGGGTGTGCTGGCTTTGTTAGCAACGGATGTTTCAAGGCGCGCTGCAGTGAAATGAACCTACCATTATCGGCGGTGCCCCACGCCAGATATTGTCGTGACTGGAGAGGGGTAGGGTAATTAGCAGCCGTATGTTTTTTACTGGCATATTCAGATCTGATCAGATCATATTTGTGCTTTGCTCACCATTCTGCTTTTTTCCGAGTGGTTGTTCGGTTTATTTCCTGGTGGATGATGACGTTTGGTGGAGAGAAGCTGCAGTTCCGCCTTTGCGCCTGAGGCCGATCTCCTCCTCCGCAGTGTTTGATTTAGAGGGGGATTGATCGAGTGGGGAATTGCTACTTGAATGATAGCTTATGGGGCTTATGTTTTGATTTTAAAATTGTATATTTGAAGTTTTGTTTATTTGGCCAATTGGACCAATTGTGTGGAATACAGGACTATACTATAATAAATCACAGGTGAATCATTTTTTGCCGGGAATTCAAACGCCAGGTGCCATGCAGTGGATCGTAGCCACATCCCAATTCTAGAAATACACTCAATGCTCTTGCATTTCCCTCCATTTCCCTCCTGAGCTTCAGCTTCAGCTTCAGTCATCGGCGACGCGTTGTCGTAGAAGCCGAGCCGAGTCGAGCGAGTCGAGCTCTTCGTGATCATGTGTCGTGATCAATCCAATCGCCTTTATGCGGTCTGCGCTGTCTTCCACGAGTCCCTGATGTCTATACAATTGGAAATCGATTAGCTTTTTATTGGGTCGGACCAATTGGGTATCAACACGATCATCATGTGAGCCATCATATAGGCAATGTGATGGCTCAAAGGCTCCGGTCGTCTCCGTACGTACCTCTCACACAGTGAGGACACAACAAGTGGGCGCGCTTGACCTGGCCACATCCTGGGCACTTGTTCAGAGACTGGACATCCTTCAGGGCCTTTCCGGCCATTTGACGGTGGCGCTTCTTCATGTGGGAAGTCTTCTTCTTGGGGACAGCGCGGAGGACGGATTCCCAGAGATCGGCGAGGAGCGGGGGGATAGTGATGGAGATGGGAAGGGCGAATGCGAAGGGGAGAATGGAGGGCGTCATGCGCAGGGGCGCGGGCGCGAAGAGACGAAGAGCCATGGTGGTGTGTGCGTGAGTGTGCTGGAGTGATAATGGTTAAAGGTAGCAAGTAGTGTCGGTGTTGGTTGAAGATGAAAAAGACGGACACATCCACGCTAAACCCAAACAGGCAAGGGCCATCCCCCTGAAATAACATTCACACCTTAAGGGGCTCTCTCCATCTTCACCTGGGGAAATCGAACTTCTTTCTTTCATCTGGTCACTTTGGTCTCTCTTTTACCACTCCTCTACCTCCCTCTCACATAATGGCCGCCGCTACTTCTGCTGCTTCGGCTCAGCAGCCCACCGTTTTCCCTCACAGCCATGTCGGTTTCGACAGCATCACCTCCCAGATCGAGCGGAAGCTGTTGAAGCGTGGTTTCCAGTTCAATGTCATGTGTGTTGGTGAGTGATGCTTGTCTACTTGGGAAATTTCATGAGATTCATGAGCTTTCATGGGATCGATTGCAATTCATTCAACTAACATCCCCTCCAGGTCAAACCGGCCTGGGCAAATCCACCCTCGTCAACACCATCTTCGCATCCCACCTGATCGACTCCAAGGGCCGTCTCACCCCTCAAGAGCCCGTTCGCTCCACCACCGAGATCCAGACTGTTTCGCATAGTACGTGTGCCTGGGAGGATTTATGATTGCAAGGAAGCATTGGACTGCGCATTGGATCAATCGCTGACCGGATATACTAGTCATCGAGGAGAACGGTGTTCGCCTCCGTCTGAACATCGTCGACACACCTGGTTACGGTGACCAGGTGAACAATGACCGATGGTACGCATCACCCACACCAGACAACATATCAACATCAACAGCGGGACACTCCTACTAACACTTCTCAGCTGGGACCCCATTGTCAAGTACATCAAGGACCAGCACTCGGCATACCTCCGGAAGGAGCTTACCGCGCAGCGTGAGCGTTATATCCAAGATACCCGTATCCACTGCTGCTTGTTCTTCATCCAGCCCTCCGGCCATGCGTGAGTTCCTCTCTTCCCGCGAATTTCTGCTACCCCGCCGATACCCTCTGTGTACTAATTGATTACTCCGGCCTTCAGTCTCAAGCCCATCGATATCGTCGTCCTCAAGAAGCTGTCCGACGTTGTCAACGTCGTCCCCGTTATCGCCAAATCCGACTCCCTGACCCTTGAGGAGCGCCAGGCCTTCAAGGAGCGCATTAAGGAGGAGTTCGCCTTCCACAACCTCAAGATGTACCCCTACGATAACGAGGAGCTCGATGATGAGGAGCGCTCTATCGACGCTCAAATTAAGGTAGGGACATAAATCCCCGCTCCGCGAAAGCAAGCAAGCAAGTTTGTTTCTGTTTCTGACAATCACACAGGAGATCATCCCCTTCTCCGTTGTCGGCAGTGAGAAGACCATCGTCGTCAACGGCAAGCAGGTCCGCGGCCGCCAGAACCGCTGGGGCGTGATCAACGTCGAGGATGAGACTCACTGCGAGTTCGTCTACCTCCGCAACTTCCTCACCCGCACCCACCTGCAGGACCTGGTCGAGACCACCAGCCAGATCCACTACGAGACCTTCCGTGCCAAGCAGCTGCTTGCTCTGAAGGAGAGCAGCGCCCAGGGCGGCCACTCCACCGGTGGCAGCCGACCCATCAGCCCCTCTGCGGAGCGGGAGCTGAGCCGCAACTCTCAACGCGGTGCCATGAACGGTTACTAGATTGACTTCTCTCCTTGAATGGTGTTGCTGCGGTACTCTCAGCCTCAGCTCAGCCGCCGTGGTGAAAGTGTGCGCGCCGCCCGCCTTTGATGCGCCAACGATATCAAACAACCCCCAGCTCGGCCAAGCTCGCTCTCACCCCACCCTCTCCCTCCGAAAACTTCCTGTCCCTTTCGACGCCAGCAGGCCCTTGCAGATATCCCTTTTTATTTTCCTCTTTTTTTTTGCGTGTTATTGTCTCCGATATTCTGTATCCACAGCACGGCTCCGGTCCATCCAGGCTGGGCTCGGGCCACCCCTTTATTTTATCTAGGATTTTTGTCTTGTCGGGGATAACCATAAGAGTCTGGCAATCAGCGCTGAACATTCACATTCGGTATCTGGTTTTTTTTCTCCCATGTACTTAGTTTCCTTAATTATCCCTCATGAGAAACTTGTCATTCTTGGCTGATGCTGATTGCTAAGGCTAAGGCTAAGGTCTTGTCAAGCAAGGCTTTTTGTATTTTGCAAAATTATGGATTGAGGGCATGGTATGGTATGGCGAGCAGGTGTAATCCTCCTAGCTTTACTGGGGTTAATAATATTCTCATTCCGGCTTTCAAGTCTGTGTCCAGTTTATCTTCTAGCCTTTAAGGTACGAGTAGATCGATCCTGGTAGTTGGAAGCTGGTAGCTGGTAAGTAATTCCAACCTTAGATTTCTATACACATATCGGGACTGTGGACCTTATTCACTGGCGGGTTTACGGTATTCCCTCGCATCAATTTTGTACTCCTGTGCGTGGTACTAGTAGTTCTGGTATATAATTTTCAATTTTCGACTTTGACACCGTAATGTTTCTCCTTCGGTGGAGGAAATCTCTGAATAATGCTCGAATGCCTAGAAAGCTTTTGATGTGGATGGGTGAGACTCAATATGATTCAGTCTTGCAACCTGGCAGCAGTCTCTGCAGTGGCGCGTTCAATTAAGTTCTGGGCACGACATCCTCTTTCCCTATCTTGCTTGAGAAAGGGAGGCGAGTAGTCCGGGATCTGATGCCAGAAATACGGTATACTGTATGGAGATAGAAGTGGCAGGCCTTATATATAACTTCCTATATCTAGTAGCTCGGGGTATCTATGACTAATCTGATTTATATACGAATAAAGAGTAGTATGGGTGTCGGTAGAAAGAACGCCGATTCCCGCATCGTTCCTAGATGTTGTGTGGTGCAGGTTAGGAACCAAGCCGAACTATCGGAAACAATCCCGAGATATCTTTACGAAGAACAAGTTGATTGGAAGAACAAGTTGATTGGAAATCAACTTGTTCTTCTCGTTGTGTATATATGTAGCCTAATGTTTCCATCTTAATAACCACACAAATTCACACCACTGAACTACACCACTAAATGTTCTCAACCCTCACTTCTGGGGGTGCCTTGGGTACCTGTTTCCTTGAACGACTTCCGGAGCTAATGCGTGCCTCTTCAGCTTGGTTGGCTCTCGGTGGCCCATCAGTAAGCTGCGGCTCTCATGTCGCAGGGTCCGTAACATGGTGCCTAGGATGATTGTCTTAGGAGGTATACATATCGATGAGCGGTTTCATATGACATATTGCCTCTTGTCTGGGCATTGCTCGACAGTGGTTCTCTAATTGACTTTTGTCAAATTACAATGTTTTCTCAGCATATGGTAATATACATTAACTATTATAGTAGTAGTAAATATTGCGAGAAACTCTACAACAAATGACAGACACCATCAAGGCATTGCTGGCTTTAGATATATCAGATATCAGTATTCACCTCTCACGAGTGAGCCTACTGGCAAACTTGGGTTTGACAATTGTTAGAGATGCAGTCCGCGGAGACAAGGCAGTGCTTCCCGACGGTACACTGAGAACAAGTGCTTCCACCACAATCGATGTCTGTCTCTGCACCATTTTTGACGCCATCAGAGCAGGTTGGAGCGTGACAGGTACCTGTGGTACAAACCCTGGATTGGCAATCCGAGCCTGAGATGCACATTTTTCCATCAGCACACGACGCACAACTGCCGCCACCACAATCAATATCTGTCTCACTGCCGTCTTTTATCCCGTCAGTGCATGAAGGAGTCGTACAGCGGCTACTCAAGCAGATCATGCCGGATCGACACTAATGGTGTGGTTAGTAATTGTTTGTCTTTCAAAGGTAATAACATACAACATTCCCACAGCCTCCACAGTTGTTATTATCGCTAGCGATGTTCACACATGATGCTCCACATAACTGCTGTGGAGAAGCACATACATGTACACATGTACCAGATGAGCAGGTTGTCCCAGTTTGGCACTGCCACGGAAGTCAGTATAACCAAGAATAGCGAATAAGAAGCATATTGCGACACGTACAACATTCCCACAGCTTCCACAGTTGCTATTATCGCTAAAGGTGTTCACACATGATGCTCCACATAATTGCTGTGGAGAAGAACATGTAGATACACATGTACCAGATGAACAGGATGTCCCAGATTGGCACTGTCACGGAAGTCAGTATAACCAAGAATAGCGAATAAGAAGCATATTGCGACACGTACAACATTCCCACATCTTCCACAGTTGCTATTATCGCTAGCGGTGTTCACACATGATGCTCCGCATAACTGTTGTGGAGAAGAACATGTAGATACACATGTACCAGATGAACAGGACGTCCCAGATTGGCACTGTCACAGAAGTCAGTATAACCAAGAATAGCGAATAAGAAGTATATTGCGACACGTACAACATTCCCACAGCTTCCACAGTTGCTATTATCGCTAGCGGTGTTCACACATAATGCTCCGCATAACTGTTGTAGAGAAGAACATGTAGATACACATGTACTAGATGAACAGGATGTCCCAGATTGGCACTGTCACGGAAGTCAGTATAACCAAGAATAGCGAAAAAAGAGCATATTGCGACACGTACAATATTCCCACAGCTTCCACAGTTGCTATTATCGCTAGCGGTGTTCACACATGATGTTCCACATAACTGCTGTGGAGTAGAACATGTAGGTACAGTTTGTGGTACACAAATGCAGCTTCTATTTGATATTAGCTTCCAGATGGGTCTGCAATTCCAAGAGGATGAAAAAAGAAGACTAACGACGCAGTTTGTCCGAGGATAAGTCCAACTAAACTCGCAGGTCCACTGCTGTCAGAACAGTAACCTGATTGGTCACCTAATCCCTGACACTTTTAATGAATCAGAATATTAGTATGTATCAGCACCCTCTTTGCAGATCCACGAATCCTACTTTGGCATCACAGGCGGCCGGGTTGCAACCACCTCCACTCCCAACCCCAAGCCCAATGTCCCCAATGTCACCACCCCCCGTGTCAATATTAATCCCACCACCATCCCCATTGCCAATATTGTTACCCCCGTGGGAAACCTTATCCACACCTCCAGGCCCACCCCACTTTTCTAGAGCATCTTCTCCACTGAGCGCAGTGACAAAAGCACAGAACGAAAGGGTGAAAAGAACGGAACGCATTTTTGCGAAGCCGTTTACTTGGACGATAAAGAATTTGGTAGGAAAGAAATATCGGTTTGAACCGGCCCCACTGCTCGTTATAATAAAGAACAATTTGTCCTACTCTTTCAGCGGAGGGGGTTATATATAATATGCCTACGGTGATCCATTCGCTGTCAAAGTTTTGTTATTATAAAGAAAATGCTTAGACACGGTCCCTGGAATGTGAGTCAAGGGGTCATGGTATGCGCACACTGGCAAGTCCCGGCAAAATGTTCCAACAACCAGGATAGAGTTTTGTAGAATCTGATTGATCGTCAGTGCGTGGGAATGATTCTCAATAGAGACATTACTTACCCATTTATTATATAGAGAGAGAAGAATAGGAAGAGACAGGTAGTAGAAAGATGATTTCTGAGCTGTACCTACTGTACCCGCGGCGCCCCCGCGAGGGTGTAAGAATAATCGTCAGAAAGCTTATCAATGAAACAAATGAGTACAGGAAACGTAGCGTATTTGTTTGATTATATATTTTACAGTTTCAAAGGACGAGGTCCTCTTATATATCTATATCTGGGGTAAATTCTGCTCATCTGAGGTATCAATTCTCTTCGGAAGCGTCTCAAATCCGACAGCTGTCGTTTTTCTTTATTTTTTTTCGGGATTGTGATATAGAATGATAAGGTAGTGCAGCAAACAGAAACGCAGCGACAAGGAAGGGAACACAGACGAGGCATCTTTATAGCCTTGCTCTCTCTACTATATATACCTAGGTATACATCATGATAGTGTTTACCACCTTGAATATTGGAGAATACTATATCTATAACAGAATTCAGACTAAATTCAACATCTAGGAATTACAAGAAAACCCTGTAGAGTGATAAGGATTCTAGGTTATATACAATTAGTATACAGGTAAGTATTTTGCAGATAGGATGTAAGGAACCAATCTGGACTCTGTAATTATATACCGCTATCGAGGAATTAATTCCAAAATCAACTTTCAAGGCATTTTAAGCACAAGCTCTATCCAAGTTGTTGTCTGACCCTTTTTTATGCCTATGCCTATGCTCATGCTCATGCTCATGCTCATGCATCCCATCCTCATTGCGCAGCCCCAAACCGTCCTCCATCAACAATGAACTCCTTCAACTCCCCATAAGCCTTCTCAAGATCATCATTAACAACAATCTTATCATGCGCACCGGGAGTCTGCGAAAACGCCAGCTCATTCCGAGCCTGCGCAAGTCTCTGCTGCAAACTCTCCTCCGTCTCAGTATTTCTCCCCCTCAACCGCCGCTCAAGTTCCTCCATAGAAGGCGGCGCGAGAAACACGAAGCGCGCATTAAGATCTTCCCGACGCTTCACCTGCTTCACGCCTTCCATTTCAATGTCCAGGATACAAATTCGCTTTTGCTCTGCGACGGACTTGATTGCGGCTACGCTAGTGCCGTACAGGTTGCTGCCGAATTGGGCGTGTTCGATGAATCCGTTTGAGGTTATGAGGGATTGGAAGGATTCGCGCGTTACGAAGTTGTAGTCTTTTCCGTTGATTTCGCCGAGTCGGGGCGAGCGGGTTGTGTGTGAGACGCTGAAGCCGAATTTATCGGGGTATTCGGCGAAGAGGCGTTTCAGTAGGGTGGATTTTCCGGTGCCGCTGGGGCCGGAGATTACCACGGGCCGGAAGTTTTGGACTGTGTGAGTGGGTTAATTAGGATTTGTTTAAATTGGATTTTTGCTCGGTTTTGGAAGGGGTGGTGTTGTCGTTGTGTTGTGTTGCGTGGGTAGGTAAAGTTGCGGGGAGCGAAATGGAATGATGGTGTGGACACAGCCAGGGTATAGGTAGACATACCGGCGCTAGACATTTTATATGCAGAGCGAATTGCGCTTGTACTTGTAAAAGATCTTGAGAAAGAAGGAAGAGCACGCGCGAAAGAAAAATAATGCATGGATGAGTTGGGGATGAGTCGAACTTTCCACAATTTACGAAAACGTCCGGCGGCAGAATGAAGGCGGTCAGTCGATACGATCGTATCAGCCTCAGGATTTCTATAGTTGTGGATAGTGTGTAGTGTAGTGAACATTTGTTTGACCTTCTCTCTTTGAAAGCTCTCTCTATACATGAATATGAAAACATACTGCCGTCTCACTTCACTGGGACGGCGGGCCTGGATGACTTCCTCGTCGCATTGCGCTGATCTTGCCAACCTCGGCTTCCTGTTCCAGGAAGTTTGACCATAATTCTGCGAGGGTTTCTTTGCTTGATGCGCCGTTGTCCATGAATTCTGTGGCTAGGTTGGGTGTGCTGGGGGTGCGGAGAGGTGTGCCTGGTACTCGAAGTTTTCCAGTACTTGAAGTACCAGGTCGTGCAAGGCCGGCCTGTTCTCGTTGTTCTGGAATTTGTATTAGCGGGGATTTCGGTTACAAAGGTGTATAGGGGAACACTCACCATCATCCCAGCCTAGAAGGGCCGCGATAAGCTGAAGGATCTGGAACTTCTTTGGGTCTGACCGATCCAGTGCAAGGAAATGTAGTAAATGATTGGTTACAATATGACTGATGTCAAATGTTAGCGCATTCTCCGTTGCCCGGTGTATATTAAGATGACCCTCGGGGAAACATACCGATCCACATTATCTTCGGGCTTTCCTTTCTTCAAGAAACGCAGGGCCTTTGTCAAATGGTCATTCAAAGTAACAGCCTCATGTCGAAGCTTTCCGATAAGAAGGTTCTTCTCCTTGACTTCCTTTTCAAAAGGTCGTGCCCGCTCAAGCTCCTCTTGCGCCGCTTGGAAATTCTTATCCGCATCACCGGCTTGCTGTTGCGCCTCACGTAGGGACCGTCTCAACTCCTCGAGCTGGGTGTCGGAACTTTCCACAAGTTCTCTGAGCTCTTGCTTGCGCGCCGTTTGAATCTCTTGCAGCGCTCGCTGAAGACCATCAACCGTAGATTGCTGACTATCACGATCACCAGCGGCTTTCTCGTAAGCCTCTCGAAGATTGCCCAATTGCTCTTCGAGGTCTGCGACCTTCTCTCCCATGTTTTCGCGAATAGATCGTTCTTCCATTGCGAGGACTTCCCAGTTGTGCATTGCTTCTTTTGCCTGCTCGAATTCGGATTGAAGGTATGATTCTTGCTCTGCCAGCTCATCTTTCTCCTTCAGCCAGTTCTGCTGGGACAGTGTCGATCGGTCCCGTAGTGTTGCGATCTCCTTTGATTTCTCGGCTGATTCTTCGGATAGTTCAACTAGTTCTGTGGACTTGGTTTCAAGTTGTGACTTCAGGGATGCGTTTTCGTCTTCTAGGTCCTCGATCTGGGATCGCGCGTTGGCCAATTCTTCCTGGGGGGATGTCAGTAGATGCCACCAATACCCTAGGGTAGCAGTATCTGCGGGGTGGTAATTCAACGCACCTCATCCTCTTTGAGTCGTTCTCCGAGCTGTGACTTGATCGCATTGACTCGCTCCATGAGCTTCTGGAATTGGGTTTCTGCCTGCTCCTTCTTTGTCTCGGTGTCGTCCAATTTCTGCTGCAGCGCCTCCATATCCGCCTTGTGTTTCGATTGGATCTCCTCGAGTGATTTGCGCATGTCGGTGACTTCGGCACGGAGTGAGTCTCGGTCCCGCACCAGGGCGTCGAAGCGGTCTTTGGGTTCGGCTTCGGATTCGGCATCGTTCGACGCGGGGTGTTCAGGTACTCGAATTGGAAGATCGGTAGGTTTCTGGTCTTTAGCAGAGTGGCTTTGACTTGGTGCACTGCTATCGGCTGTATTGGGTCTGTTGTCGCCGTCGCCGGTGGAATTCGTCACATCGTCGTCCGCGGCTTCGGGGTCGGGATCGTCCTAGGGCGTTCAGCAGAGGGTAACAATGGCATGGCTGGTAGAAATACACCACTTACATGAGCGTCATTATCTGGGTTCATTGTAGTATCAGGCCCCTGATCGTCATTGTCAACGTGTTGGGCATTATTGGCCTTTGCCTTTGCGCCCTTCTTCTTGTTCTTCTTGGATTTCGCGCCTGTGAGCGGTGGGGGCGGGGTCAGTCAGAATAGAAACTCAGGGGGGTGTATTGGATCAGGGGAATGTACCTTGAACAGCAGACGGGGGATTGTCTTCGGGCATGGTGTTGTGTTGAAGTGCAAGAGGGAGGTGGGGATGGTCGAACAGATAGTCTTAGCCGATCTCAGGAAGCTGTCAACATCTCCGCTAGCGTGGCTGGGGCCCTTCCGCCCTGCCAAGCGGGAGCATGCGATGATTAATCTACGAATATCCACCATAACAGATATTGGGATTGGGATTGGGGTTATTGGATGCCAATTATTGACCAATCATTAGTCAATTATATTGCTACTGGTCATTTCTTTGTAGCCAAGATCTATCACGGAAAACCCGGTGTATAAAGATCTAGAATGGAAGTATTGTTATATTTCAACCTCGCTCCCCTCAAATCTCCGGGCCTAGCCTTGGGTATTTGCCTATATTCCTTTCAATCGCAATGCTTTTGTATATGGATAGGGGGTCATGTCTTCATTTGCCTGCCCAGATTCACCTATGTACCTGCGACAATATGTATTGCAATCACATAAAATCGTCCAAGAAATCCTCCCCACGATCCTGATTACTGCTATTCATCATAGCCTCATCACTAAACATATCATCATAAGCATGATCCTTTTGCCACTTCAACTGTTCCCGCTCCCTCTTCTCAAGTTTCTCCTTTTCCATCCTCTGATCGCGCGACTTGCGCTCGCTATGGCGCTTCTTCTTCGCCGCTTCTTCCTTCTCGGAACGAAGGTCCGGGAATTTCTCGATTCGGGTTTTGTTCAGTCGGTTGACGATCGCATTTTCGCGCTCTCGGACTAGGATCTTGCGGACTAGTTTCTGGTTGTGGAAGGAGACTTGGCCTGTGGCCATTGAGCCGTCCTTTTTGAGATTCGACCATGGTGTGTAAATGATTGTGATGTTGTCTTTTTTGTTTCCTGCGCGACGTCGTTAATTAGCTTCCGTTCCATCAATCAATTTCTCCGTCGGTCAGTCCGGTTCTTTCTCGCAGGATTCTCGGCGACACCCGGGGCAGTTTACACGAACCCTCAATGGAATTGGCCTTTGTGAGTTGCGCGCAGTCTTCTAGAAGTGGACCTTCGATGTTGTCCCATGTTTCTCCTTCGCGTAGGCGTACGTAGACGTGGGCACTCGATAGGTTATCAACGTGGAACTATGGAATCGGGCATGGCGTTAGGTTAGAGCTCGGCGCAATTGTTTGTTCGAGGTAGGATACCAACCCTGCGTCAGAATGTGGTTAGTATGTTTGTACACCTGATCACGCAGTTACAATTGCTGGGTTTAGCTGGAAGTACCACATACCAAACATCCTCGTCCAAACCGTAACTGATTAGATCCTCGTCTAGTCAAACAAAGCCGTTAGCAATGTTCCATGTTTCCTTCCCCGCGGGGCTAGTTGGAGATTCAAGTTGACACACTCTCGAACTTGTCCTTGCCGACGTATATAAACGCGGAGGGGGAGACCACGTTTGATGTGAAGTAGTAGACCATGGCGAGAGACACCGTAGAGGTAGAGGATAGCGAGGGAATTAGCACGCTCGGCGCAGTTGAGTTCGTTGAAGATGTTCTTGGTGGGGAATTCTTACGGGAAGATTTATATGATTAGTCAGCAGCGAAGCGTGAGTAAACTATGTTCAAGATGGGCGGTTCAAGATGTATAATGCAACGTATAGTTATACTAATTAACTGGCTGTGTTTAGAGTAGGAGGCCATTATGTTCGAGTTGCGGTCATTGTCACTTTGTGCTTAAGTGCATCTTCTGCTACCAGAAGGCTGTTATACATAGACATGCTGCTACGTATGAATGAGATAGAGATAGCATGGAATTGATGGCGAATGAGATAAAAGAATAGCTAATATGGTGATATATGGATGGCGAAGACAAATTTGAAGTACTGCGCCATTCTAGCCAATAGGCTATACTAATATACCAGTGGCGTCGGCGTCGTCATCGGGCTATGTATAGAGTTGCCGAATAGTAAGAACTACCCGAGGTTCACTGGCAAGCTCTCCAAGCAGTGTTTCAGGCTCAAAGCTAAAGATGAAACATTCCTCTCTTTCCATCATAGTTGTAGTAGTACACAGGCTGTGTTGCAAACTCGGATAATCCGGATCGAATATTATATGCATAGAGTACACCTATGTAACCACATTTTAGGCCCTAGAATCATATGATACTAAAAGTGTTTATGTACCAGGTTGTGCTCGCTGTTTAGGATATACAAATCAATCAACTTGAAGCGTACAACCAGCCCATGTACTATACCATCAGCGCAACTTGAAGCTAGCTCTTTGTCTCGGCCGAGGATTACCCGAATTCTCCTCCCCGAGCATCCCTCGGCTCCCACCTCCAGGAGACTGGCCTGTGTTACCAATTGCCTCACAACCCTCTCCAAAGACAAAGAAATACTAGTAGTATCGAACACACACTAGCGTCGAGTGGAATGTGGCTCCTCGGCCCTTGTTCCGGAACCATACCACCGCTCCACGCATTTTTTAAAGTTATGGTGGAGCTGCCAGTCACAAGCTCAGACCCTCCTTTAGGGCTTTCCATCCTGAAACAAAATTGGTCCCCCCTAAGATAAAATAAGAAAAAATAAATTTCAAAATTCAAAATTCAAAACCGAAACAAAGCGAAGTGGATAAATGAAAAAAAATCAAGGACTGCTCGGCAGACGTGGAGAGAACGTTGAACTTTCATTCCGGCGCAATATCCCTATCTGGGTATCTGGGCGCTCTGCCGATGCACTTTTTGACTTTGCTTCCCCCCACTCCCCTGAGCCTCTACTGGCCGCGCAAGACGGACTCCATAATCGCGTGGGAATGGGCATGAGCATGGTCGTCATGGGTACTTCCGAGATGGTTGTCCTTGGCGGAGTACTCGGATGTCTGTCTTTGTTTCGGCTCAAGAAGGATCTTTTCCGATCTCAATCCCGCCTTCCTGCAGGATAAAAATCAGGATCATCCTGATGATCTTGTGTTTCCTGGCCTGTTTCAAAATGTCTCGCTAGGTATAGATGCGCGCATATGGAGCCGCCTGAGATTATGCGAGTCATGAGAGTAGTACGACCCCTGTTAGCAGGAAGCATTCCCCTGTTAGCTGACGAGCACAGCACATCACGACCACCGTATCGCGCGTATTCGTCTCCTACTGTATCTGGAAATTGAAAGCTTCGGATAGTTTGACACAATACTCCGTCTCCGTCCTCCGTACTGGTCGCCGGCAGACGGCAAGTCGAAACCCACTTAGATCCATGACTGGCTACCGAATTGCCGAGCTCATCTTGTGAGTGTGAGAGCTTCTCCGCCTGACTCAGGTACACATGGGTACATACATGGGGCCCGCAAAAAACGCACAACAGGCTTTGCCTCCATCGACGATCCCTTCGGTAGGGAGGACCAAACGAACCACATCGTACCGGATGTACAAGGCTACTGCCCCGGGACAAGGATGTTTCCAAGCGTGCAACGATGATTCGCAGTACTGGAGATGGGAGTGGAAATGAGAGAGACCAACCGCAATCATTGAAGGAGCCTCACAAAGCAAGTCAGAACATGGGAGTCCCCCCCCCCCCCGGCCGGCGGGCCCTATAGAATCTCCACTCGTCTGATGCACCGGACTTGTTGGGCCTTCTGGGGGGGACCACTGGAGGGACCACTGAGGGGACCACCGAGGGTACTTGCATTCAGCCGTTCCCACAGGCGAGTTGGATTGGCCACGCCACTAATCTAATGGCTGTTAGCGATATGTCCGACCCTTGAACCCTATAGGAATGTAACGAATCACGGACTCCGCCGACGTGGTCTCGCCTCGATCCTCCCCGGCTAGTTCGATCCTAGCCGGAGCATGTCATTTTCTGGCCCGAAAAAACCGTTACGCCAAGGGCCCTTGTGCTAACGCATTAACGCTTCCACCGCGCGGGCGAGCCCGTCCATGGCAAACCACACCCCCACCACGTTGCTCTTTTTCTTAATTGCAGGTGGCCCCGGTGCGCCAGGATTGTGCGCATCCTGTTCTTACCATTTACTTTTTCGAAGGTTCAGGTTCAGTTTTTTTTTCTGTTTTCACTCGGATTTCCCGATATGTACTTGGTATAATCAATATGCTTCCGCATTGATGCTTTTTCCACTTCCTTTTTTACCTTACCTTGCTAGCTTTCCTGCTGGTGTCGGGATGAAGACCGCATTGTACCTGTCCTTGTGCAACGGGGCCTGGTTAAAATAAATCCTATTCTCCTGCTGGTCCTTTCCACTTCCCGGGTATTACTCTTAGTATCTCGGAGCTACTGGGCTGGGTCCCTCCCCTCCCCCCCCCTTTCCCTTGCTCCACTTCGGCTCCGTTTTATAATTGAAAAGATTCGGATTTCCGTCTGGTCGCATGCAGAATTCATTTTTCCCGTGAAGACGTTTTCTTCTTCAAATTTAGCCCTTCGGGCGCCCTCCTTCAACCCGCTGCGATCTGGTCTGGTTCTGATCTGCGGCAAACTTTCGCTTCCTTCTACAACCACAACCACAACCTACAGCGTACAACCTTTGATACCCTTGAAAACGGTCGAGGGTACAATACAACAAACGAGGATCTACTCCAGAAAAAAAACATACGCATTCTCCCTGTCTCTTTCATTTAAGAGCACATTTGTCTATACACCACTTTCACCACCTCCATCAACTCCCTCCCCTCCCCTCCCTCTCCTCGCCATGTCCAAAGATCCAACAGCCATCCGACAAGCGCTAGAACGTGCCCGAAATTGCGAAGATGGCACAGTAGACGCGCAAACAACCGCCCTCCTCGAAGCTGCCATTACAGAATTATGGACGAGAATCCAACGCGATCCGGACACCTACGTCCTTACTCGAGACGAGTTCGCCCTCTTCAACTACTTCCTCGAACGATACCGCGGCTCCACCGTGGCACAACGGGCCGTGGCGCGCTTTTGGAATAACTACCATGGTTCCCCGAATGCGGACTTGAAATGAATCAAATCACAAACCCCCCGGCACAACCCCCGGCACTACTGGATTGGCTTGGTTTGGTTTG
The DNA here is from genome assembly GCA_031761475.1 of Penicillium pancosmium. Taxonomy (NCBI): domain Eukaryota; kingdom Fungi; phylum Ascomycota; class Eurotiomycetes; order Eurotiales; family Aspergillaceae; genus Penicillium; species Penicillium pancosmium. The sequence continues at coordinate 12,894 of JAVMSB010000119.1, read as the reverse complement.
GTTCGTGAGTGAGTGAGCTGGGGTAGCCTGGCTGGATGCTGGTAGTGCGGTGCGTGTACTGTCTGTGTGCGTGTGTGCTCTTTTTTGTTTATTATTCTATTTTCGCCTGTTGGGCTGCGCTGCGTTGCGCTGCGCTGCGATGCGAGGCAGTCCAGTCCAGCGTTCATCATGCATCTGCACCCACCATGCACCTACATCTACACCACCATGTACCCTATCCATGCACATCTCTCGAGGCGGTCGAGAGATGACGATGATGATCAGCCTGCATTTCGACAACGCCGGATGGCGCAAACTGCGATCCGCAAACCAAACCGCAACCCCCGACCAGGATGGACCTTGCCATCACTCCACTTCAGCCCGAGCTATCGATATAATACAGCTACAACTACAACTACACATACGCACTCTCCACTCTCCACTCTCCACTCTCCTCCCTTCGGCATATTCGGGGCGTGTCGGATTAAATGGGGGAAAGGAAATGGGGGAGAAAATTCATCTTCGACGGCGTTGGCATTGGCGTTGGCATCGGCTTTAGATCAGGACAGGACAGGACAGGAAATTCAAGCGCTTTGCTTTGTGGGGGAGTTTATGGGGGAGTTTTCTAAATTATTGGCAAGAGAAAGAAAGAAAGAAGTCCAATCCAACCCGGCTCAGCCAGCCTCTGATCTAATCTGAGCCTTACGATTACTGATTACGATCAAATTCAAATTCAAATTCACCGATCCCAGCAAAAAGTGGGGATAGAATGCCAATTTGGTATGCATGCCGTTACGTTTTCATTTCCACTTTTGGTTCTGGTTTTCTGCCAGCAAGGTGCAGCCAGCAGGCAGGCAGTTTGACACCCCTGTCACTTATCGGGAAGACATGCGTTGGGTTGGGCTGGGCAGGGCAGGGCAGGGCATCTCCGCATACGAGCATTTATGGCGTGGGGAGGGATCTGATCGAAATTGGAATTTTTGAGTGGTTGGGACAACTTATCTTGTCTTGTCTCTTTTTTTTTTCTTGTTTTCCCTTCCCTCGCTCAGCGAAAGGCATGCATACTATGTACAAATATTCATCTATCCGTATCGCCCATATTTATGTACATATATTCAATCTCTAGCATAATAATCATATGATATCCGTCGGAGTACGGGAAATTAAGAAAAGAACTTGCAATTAATTAATTATCTCTCTCAAACAAGAACAACCAAGACACAAACTAACCTACAACCCTTACTGGAACACAAAAACTAAAACCTTCAAGTTGGAATAGGTCACCATCTTTTGCCTATGCTAATACTTTTTTTATACTAGTATTTAGAAACCAGATTGAACCGGTTATAACTAAACCCGAGAGCCGCTATGACACCGCCGCCGGGTGGTGGTACTATTTCCTAGTTACTACGGTAGTCACTACCTTAGTACTCCGTACTAGTAGCTATGGAATGGATCCATCAGGAATTCTCCGACTGGCTCTGTCATTTAGCACTAAGGTTTTGGGGCTGTCGGTTAGGTTAGCTGCTACGTAGTCGGTACTTGTAGTTATCGGCCACTAGGGTAAGTATTATATTAACAATCATGAGATAAAGATAGAAATAGGGATAGGATGGGCACTAGTGTGGTGTTTATGGTGTGCGTTTAATATATGCTAATGCTAGTCTTGTAATCATGAAAGCTCGTCATTTTGTTGAGGTGTTACATCCACGGCCACGGGTTAGTCCCGGGTTATTTATGTGAGGTCAGTGTCAAATCAAGCGAGCGGCTCTGCGGGTCCTCAGAGAGGTGACGATCACAACCGGTGAAAAGCGTGTTCTTTCTCCGAGTCCTTTTTGTTCTTTTGCCAAGCCAAAAAGCTGCAGTCACGAGGTGCAGGCAGACAAGACGGTGAGAGAAAGAGACTGGATCCCTACGGTCTGGTCTGCATGGGTTTTATGTACAAGGCTACTCGTAACCTGACCGACTTGATTCAAATCCCGGCCCTGCATGATTTCTACCAATGGGTCTTGGCTTGACCTGTGGTATTAATATTAATATTAATAATACCTGGGACGCCCAAGTCCTACTGACAACAATGTATTGTTTGTCTGCTTCGCTCTGCTCTGCTTCTACTAACATCCAAAAGAAAGTGGGGAAAGAGGCTGGCTGGGCTGTCAAAGGAAAACAAGATAACAGGGCGCCTGCGCCTGCATCTTTCAGGAACGAGAACGAGGTCCAGAGATGTGGTGCGGTGCGGTCTAGTATATCGAATTGTCTCCACAAGAGAAACTCCCACCTCCAATCCCTTCATGCAAATTGTAAATAATGGATCGAATGGAAGAATAAAAACCGATCGCACACTAGTAGCAAGATCGGTCAGAACTCTCCATCTCTTGAAATCTGTGGATGAACTTACAAAGACGATCCCAAGAACGACCAAAAAAACATTGAACCAATACGAAGTCCTCTGCCTCCATCTCGGAACGGCAATGGCGATGTCCATGTTCAATCGATTCAGATATAGCCAAAAGAAGCCCGGCAGACTGAAAGAGAACCAGCTAGCGAAGAGGGAGCTCTAAAAATACCAATCAGAAATGAATTCTGCTGCACTGTTGGACCAGGGAAGAGCATACCGCAAGACCGAGCACATCGTTGAAAACGGGAATACCTTCTGCAATCAGCCACGAGACAATCCAAAGCGCCGCACATATGCCGGCCCACGCGGCCCGGGCCGCAAATGATCGGGTATGCATTGAATTGGTACCTCGGAAGAGGCGGACGTAGATAAATTTAACTGCGACGTGGGCGTTTACGACGCCTCCAATTACGATCTGGAGCGAATCAAGTCAGCAAAGGCGAATTTGCCGCAAAACAAATACACATACCGTCGGAATCGCAATACCATACGAAATCTTGCGAAAAAGAATTCCTCCAGAATTCAAAGCAGGCGATGTGACACTCGCACCAACATAGAGATATATCACGATAGCTGAAATCGTATACATAACCATTTCGCACATCTGAAGTAACGAAAGAGCCTTCGGAAAATCCTTGATATCCCTGAGTTCCGAGAACAGAGTGAAAAACGCGACGTGACCCGCATAAGCGAAAATGATATTCGCTATCGCAAGACAAGCATCGTGTACTGTCGGTACCGGGGCGAAAAGCGGGACAGGACTGATGACCATTTTGTTTGCTGATACGCCGATGATGCTTGTTAGAACTGCGCCGATGATGCTGATAAAACTCACGGTTGAGAGGTGGGATAGGCGTTCCAGTCGGCGGGGAAGAGTTAGTAGGAATGAGATTAGGAGGCCTGTTGATGAGTAGAGGATTGTGCAGGCTGAGTGGTCGCTGAGAATGTTCATCATGATTGAGAAGGTTAGGATGTGGCTTCCCATTACGAAGATGAAGAAGACTAGTTGGCCGAATCCGAGGACGTGACGACCGGCTTTTCCAAAGAGTAGATCGCCTGCGTCGGCCATGGAGTGGATTCCAGGGTGTTGGGCTTTGAGTTTTCCGATTGTGTATCCGGTATATGTAGAGATCAGTCCGACCAGGAGGATGGTAAAGATGCCTCTGTGGAGGAGGTCAGGTCAGCATGAGCCAAAGGATGGAGCAGCATAAAGCAGAGAAGATCCGTACGGCAGAAGACCTAGGATGGACAACGCCTTTGGTAGAGAGAGAATGCCGAGGGAGATTGTTTCGGCGATCATGACTGACACTATCAGCTCCAAAGACACGATGATTACGATTGGAAAAACGGTGAACGTACCCATGCCGGTTTGCCTGGATGAAACGGAGATCAATCTCAATGAAGCCGATGGAGAGAAGAGGCATGGCAAGGTGATCAGATCAGATCAGATCTCACTCACCACCATGTCATGGTCTTATACTTCACCGTCTCCTCCCGTTCATCGCCAAACGGGTCTTGCTCGGCCGGGAAATCTGACGGCTTGACATCCACACTGTCGATCTCATTTGCCTCAAGTTGGCGCGGGGTATTGTACACCCACTGGACTATCGATGTCATTGCAAAAACAAGGGAATTCGGGGAGAGCGGGATAAAAGGTGAGGTGAGTAGTTGGAAGACAGAAATCCCACGGGGGAAGTCACATTTGAGCGGTCATACTTTTTGGGTGGTCAACGCCAACGGAGAGAGGCGCACTTGCCGTTGCATATAAAATGGCCTAGAGAGAAGGAAAGCACAGGTGAACACAGGTGAACATTAAGGAAACATTTCTATTTGTACAAGTCGGGTTTATATATAAGAGAATATCTATTTGGAAGCATCCGCCGAGGCGATCTCAGGTGTGGCGACGGCATCATGCTCGAGGATATCGGCAGGGGGTTCTGGGGATGGTTAGCAGTGTTCATAGTTAGGTCAAAGGTAGGGAGGGGAACGGTAACTTACCAGTGCGAGAGAAGTTCTTGTATGCTTCCTCGTCAAGCTCCATCACTCGGCCACTCTGAACCTCCTTTCGGGACAACTTCATGAAAGTATTAGGGAGACCCATGGAGGCCAGGTACTTGAGTGAATCCTTCCACTCGACGTCCTTGCGCGAGGGGGTCCAGTTCAGCTCATCGCCCATCAGATCGATAACCTGAGGAAGGGCTTCCAGGGCAGCCTCGGCGTTCAGGAAGGCCAAACGGGTACGGCGGGCAATGACGTCGACGGCAGTCTGAGCATACTCGTGACGGACGGCATAACGGACCTCACCATCGACGAAGGGGTACAGGGGAGAGATACGGCAGCCACGGACAGGGAAACGCTCGTGGGTCGGGGCGGAGAGGGCAGCAACTTGCCAGGCGCGGTCACCGTAGGACTCGGTGAGGTGCTTAGCGACGTCGGTCTCGAGACCGAAGTGTTGGATCAGGTTGATGAAAAGAGTCTTGGAGAAACCGTGGGCACCGATCAGGCGCACCTGGTGGGTCTGGCAGGTACCGTTCAGGGTGGCACCGTCAGCCACAAGGCCGCTGCCACCAACACCACTGATATCCGGGATGTTGGTCAGGGCGCGGGGCTTCAGCTTGAACGCGCTGATAGCCTCGTCGACAGCCTCCTCGGCCATCTGGCGGTAGGTGGTCCACTTACCACCGGCGCAGGTCAACAGGCCGGAAGCGGAGACGGAGACCAGGTGGTTGCGGACCAGAGCCTGGGAGCTGCTCTTGTTGGGGTCGCGCACCAAGGGACGGATACCGGACCAAGCGGCCAGGACATCTCCACGCTCCACGTTGATATCAGAAGCCAGGTAACCACGAATCTCCTTCAGAATCCAGTTGATATCCTCCTCAGATGGCTCGGGGTTGGCGGTGATCTCGGTGGGGGCATCGGTGGTACCGGCGATGGTGTTGCCCTGCCAGGGAAGGAAGAAGATGACACGGCCGTCAGAGGTAGACGGGTCAATGAGACCCATGTCCGAAGGGCTGTAGTAACCGGGGAGGATAATGTGAACACCGGAGCTGGGCGCAACGATCTCCTTGGTCTCGGGCTCGTCCATCTTGCGGATGGAGTCACAGAAGGGGCCGGTGGCATTGATGATACCCTTGGCGCGGATCTTGAACTCTCCGCTCTCCTTGCCATCCTTGCCGGGGATCACGTCCTTCATAACGGCACCACACAGCTTGCCATCCGCGTCTTTGGTCAGACCGGTAACCTCCATGTGGTTCACCACGGTACTACCGTAGAGGGCAGCGGTCATGGCCAGAGAAACGTTCATGCGGGAATCGTTGTGAGCACCATCGTAGTAAACCATGGCACCGACCACATTTTCACGCTTCAGCATGGGGAAAGAATCAATGGCCTTACTCTTGGTCAGGAAGTAAGAGCTCTCAATGCCCTCGGAGCCAGCCAGAAGGTCATAGGCCTTGCAACCTGCCCAGAAGTAGGGAGCCTGCCACCATTTTTGCAGCGGCACCATGATGGGCAGCCATGATGACAGGTGTGGAGCTGTGTTCAAGAACCAGCGACGCTCGCGAAGAGCCTCCTTCACCAATGCGTACCTATGGAAGCATTGGATTAGTATGGGCAATGGTGGCCAATTGCGCAGGGGTGCGCTGGGGCTGGGGGAGCGGAAATCGTGGCCGGCCACAAATCCAGCAGGGCAAAGGAAAAACTCACTGGTTGTAATCCAATTCCCAGAAAGCCTTCTCCAAGTAACGGACACCACCGTGTACCAGCTTAGTACTCTTACTAGAAGTTCCGGAACTGAAATCGTCGCGCTCAACCATAGCGACCTTCAAACCTCGCGTCGCAGCATCGAGAGCGATACCGGAGCCGGTAGCACCGGCACCAATCACCAACAGGTCATAAGGCTCTTCTTCTTCTTTCTGACTCTTCTTCAAGTCTTGGATCTGTTCGAGGCGAGATTTGATGAGGGGGAAGCTGGGAGGGACCAGCTTACCCTCGTGATATCCTGGGGGAGGAACTGCGGGTGCTTCGAAACCGGGGATATTACGAGGACGGTAGGAGATGTAGAGAACGCCCGCTCCGGCGGCGGCTGCCGCGGAGGTGTAGAGCAGAGGTCGCAGAAGCTTGCGCGAATGACGAGCGGCCATTATCCAGGCGCTATGTGTAGGATGACCGGGGAGGTCGAGGTCGAGGTTTCGGAGTTAAGGAAGGGGATAGCTCGGATCAATTGGAAGGGACCGAGTTGTGGGAGGGTTTCGTCGTGATGAGGACGAGATGCGATGGGAGTGGAGAGTAGGAATGGGAGGAAAATAGGAAGGGAGAATAGAGGAGAGTCAGAGATGAAGAGAGTCGGAGTGAGAGGGGGCGAAGGAGAGAAAGTGTCGTGACTACGTGACTCCAAGTTCTCAGATAGGCAGGATTTGCGAGATCGCTACACCTTCTCTTTGCCAAATAAACTGGTTCCCCCACCCCTTCTTTTTTTTTTCCACTACGGAATACGGAGCATTATTGCCCTATTTTCGACTTCCCTTTTTTCTGGGCCAAGCACGCCTCTCTCTACGCCTGCGTCATTCGCCTTCCAGCTTGCGGTACAGCATTGATTGGCATTGGCATTGGCAGGTGGATCAGCATGACGGTGTCTGGCGTCCATGCACCACACAAACTGGATGGAAGTGTTCATTGTCCCACCAATCAGATCTTCGGCTCAGAGCTCAAGGTGCTCGACTGTGGACTCGAACAGTTCCACTCTGACTACATGTGACCGCGCAGAAATTTCTATTTCTATTTGCTTGGGCTTGGGCTGGGGCTTGGGCCTGGGTCAAGGGACAGCTTCTCGGTGGACATTCCCGAATCCCCCCTTCTGCCAAAGAAGACATCCAGAACTATCCACAGGTGAAAGAACACCAGGTCTGGACCCAACAAATCTCTGCATGCGCAGCTGACTTGCGGCTCGATCCACTTCCAGATCGCGGCCCCGGTTTTCAGGGGCGCACCTTGGTCGATCCACCCACTTGGTGCGCTTTAATGTTGTCATTTCCCACTGCCGACCGGTTTGTACCTCTTTGCCTCAAAACCGGGATGGTGTTGGACTTGGAGGCATGGAGTATTACGAGGAGTAGTGGGAACAGATTTCAATTCCTGGTTTGTCTCCTCCTTGCAGGATTTCAGGTGGAATGTCATTAGGGCATTCTCCTGTGTGTCCTGGGTGGAGTCGGACCTTGATCTTTTTTTCTCCCGTGCTTTACTCCATTGGTGCCCAGGTGGACCTTTGGAAGGCAGCTGATTGTTATCAGTAGGAGATTTGCATAGGAGATTTGCGCAGGAAATTATATTTATATTTATATTTATATCTACACATATTTATGCTCCGCGCATATATTGGGCCATTGCCACTAGCGCCGGATCTAGCTGTACGATCAGCGACCAGTCAATGCACCAGGATCCCTGCAGAGCACTGTCAGGGCTACTAGTACTGTCCATTCTGGATTCATCTGATGCGGTTTCACCTCTCAATTGCATCCATCTAGGTACAAGTGCAGTGGCCATGTGTGGGCTTTGCGAACAAAATGTCTTTCTCTCCATTCTAGAACAGAAACACATTTGTTCTGCAATGCGGAGTCTATGAGGACCTCCTCGCTGATACAATATTTGTAGACATCTACAGCAATATATATGTACAAGAGACCTACCTGGAGACCGAGGATCAAGGATGTTCAAGTTCATTGCATGGTGAGCGCAAGATTTCCGAGGGAGCGGCCAAATTCCGTGCTGAAATGGCAGAAAAAGTCCTCACATTCACCGCTTGGGTTTCTCGGCCAATAGCCAACCGAGGAAACGGGAGGGTGTCATAGACATATCGCTACACATCTACAGGTCTACATCTATTGGATATACTTCGTATAAGCTCATCAAATAAAGTATACAGCTAGTCTTCAAAGTTCAGTGTTCAAAAAAAAACTAGCAATACTCAAGTCAACCACGATATTCGAACACCCATCCATCTCCCAAGTAGAAACAAGATGCCGGTCACACACAGTGCGGAATCTACCCACTCACACCTGGGGTAGAAAGTGTGGGGTAGCATTGCATTGTATACACTCAACACTCATCCGGGGCACCTGCGCACTTTAGCCACGGAAATATTCCATTCTTGTGTAGCCGGCGCCAACCTTTATAGAATATAGCCTCTCGCTGGACCTCACCTGTCATCAACCTTACCCACCCTCTCTCTCTCTCTCTCTTATCCTCTCTTCCCTAGCTACCTTAGGCTAGTCCTTCACCATGGCCATCGCATCCATATTATCAGCCCTACAAGGCCACGTCCTCGAGTCTCCACTCCAGTCCCTCGGTGTCGCAGCCATACTGGTCCCTATCCTCTATGTCATCCTGAACGAGTTCATCCGCTCCTCGGCCCGTGTCAAGGGTCTCAAGGGACCTACCGGTTTACCGTTGATCGGAAACTTGGCTCAGATTCGTGTCAACGCTGCGGAGCAGTATCGGATTTGGTCGAGGAAACATGGCGCTGTTTATCAGATTCAGTTGGGCAATGTTCCTGTCGTTGTGGTCAACTCGGCTGCTTCGGCTAAGGTTCTTTTCGGCCAGAATGCGCAGGCTCTTAGTTCTAGACCTGAGTTTTATACTTTTCACAAGGTGAGTTTTGGTTTCACTTGCAGTTTTGACTGATACTAACCACCCACCCCGCTATAACTAGATCGTATCAAATACCGCCGGAACAACAATCGGCACATCCCCCTACAGCGACTCTCTAAAACGCCGCCGCAAAGGCGCTGCCTCAGCACTCAATCGCCCCTCAGTCGAATCCTACGTCTCACACCTAGACATCGAATCGAAATCCTTCGTGGAAGAACTCTACCGATACGGTCAAGCGGGCAAAACCCCCGTCGACCCAATGCCAATGATCCAACGCCTGAGTCTAAGTCTTGCCTTAACGCTAAATTGGGGCGTACGCATCGCGTCACAAGAAGAAGACCTATTCGATGAAATCACGCACGTCGAGGAGGAAATTAGTAAATTCCGCAGTACGACGGGGAATTTACAGGATTATATTCCGTTGTTGAGGTTGAATCCGTTTAGTTCTAATTCGAAGAAGGCGGCGGAAATGAGGTTGCGAAGGGATAAGTATTTGGGGAATTTGAATAGGGATCTTGATGAGCGGATGCGGAAGGGGACGCATGATCCTTGTATTCAGGCTAATGTTATTCTTGATAAGGAGGCTAAGTTGAATAGTGAGGAACTTACTAGTATCAGTTTGACGATGTTGAGTGGGGGTCTTGATACGGTTACTACGCTTGTTGCTTGGAGTATTGGGTTGATTTCGACGAGGTCGGATGTGCAGGATAAGGCTGCTAAGGCTATTGAGGAGTTTTATGGGAAGGAAGAGCCGATGTGTTCGGCTGATGATGATCAGAAGTGTGCTTATGTTGCGGCTTTGGTGAGGGAGTGTTTGAGGTAGGTTGCAGAGGCTCTATGAGAAGAGGGAGAAAGGAATGGAAAGGAATGCCCACTGACTACTTTTAGATACTTCTGCGTCCTCCGACTGGCTCTACCCCGAACCTCGATTCGGGATATTACCTACGAGGGTGTCGTGATCCCTAAGGGAACGGTCTTTTTCCTCAATGCCTGGGCCTGCAATATGGGTAAGTACACACCATCGCCAATAGCAAAATATCAGAACTTGAAGTAGGCTCCCATTTACTAACTCCCAATAGATCCAGACGTCTGGACAGACCCAGAAGAATTCCGACCAGAGCGATGGCTCGAACAACCCGACGCGCCAATGTTCACATACGGCATGGGCTACCGCATGTGTGCCGGATCCCTACTAGCCAACCGTGAGCTCTACCTTGTCTTCATGCGGATGCTGAATAGTTTCCGCATCGAACCGAATGAGGACGCGGATTGGCATCCTGTTAGGGGGAACTCGGATCCGACTAGTCTTGTTGCTATTCCGCAGAGGTACAAGGTGCGGTTTGTGCCCAAGGATGCGGAGGCGTTGGGCGATATTGTTGCTAAGGCGTGAGTGTGGGATTGGAGAGAGAGGATTCGCCAATTGGGGGGTAGGGGATGGGGCAAAGTATATCTACGAGTACGAGTACTAAGGTATGGAAAAGAACGAACTCCACCCCACCCCACTCCACCCTCCATGAGATCAGGAGGGAGAAACTGGGAATGGAAAAAACACCCGGCTTCAGTTGGCCTTGTGGATCGCGGAAGACGATCCACCCGTTCGGTGGAGCCGTGGTTGTGATTGTGGCTCGAGGGTCTTCAACGTGCCCACTCCACTCTATACAACGCATTATGTTATGGAGTGGATGTATATGATATGATACGTCTGTATGTGCATTGTACATGGTACATGGTATACTACGACTGAAGATCTATCTGGCGGAGGAGAGTTGAGGGTGGGGTATTGATGATGCGCTGCTTTGAGCGTCTGCCTTGAATTGAGCTATATCAGATAATCTACATTCTGCACCAATTGTGGTTCTGTGGTTCCTTGTGCGTAGCTGTGAAATAAAAAAAAATGAAAAAATGAAAATGAATCAAACAATAAAGCGAAGCATTGATGGCCTGAGCTTTGTAAAAATCAGTCAAACAGTCTGGTCTGGTCGGTGTATCGAGGGGGGTGTCCATTAGATCCGATCCAATCCTTGCAACTCCGGGATATCACAGTGTAGAATAAAGTAAGGGTATAGGTATAGGTGTGGTGTGGGGGGAAGTCGTGAGGAATAGAGTCAAAATAAAGCCAGGTGATGTGGGCGAGTTGCCCATGATAATCCATTTTGCACAAAAGAGACGCCTTTGGTTTTTTTCCTCCCAAGATATGCAATGTTGTGTTTCGCTGGGGCGTGTGCCCGAAAGGTAAAGTGAGGTAAAGGTAAAGTCGACGAGATGAGAGGAGATGAGAGGAGAGGTTGAGGGAGGTGGGGTCGCTTCTCAGAAGCAACTCGAGGTTGGAAGAGTGGAAGAGTAGATGTGGAGTATTTCGTAATCTCAGCTGAGGTGAGGGAATTAATTTGCTGAGATGAGGGAATTTTTGTCTTGTCGGAATTAAGAGGTAGTCAAGCGTCGCTTCAAATCCCGCACGGGATCAAACGAGCTCGCATAATCGCGTAGCTCGTCCTGGAGTTGATCGGAAATGGTTGTATCGGAGGAATGGCTTTTCAAGGAGGAGAGGGAGGTTTGAGAGGATGAAGCGGATAGACTTCGAGATGATCGAGTCGAGTCGAGGGTAGATGACCTCGAATGAGAGGGGCCTGCTGGTCGAGATGTAGATAAAGCATCTTCAGTTGGACGATCCAGTTCAGCGAGTCGACATGTTTGAGAGCAGTAGGGGCCTCCGGATGTTTGACTATCACAGGCAAGGCAGAAGTCTAGAGACCATTCGGTGGACATGTTGGTCATGGTAGTGGTGGTGGTAGTGGTAGTGGTGGTAGATGTGGTGATGGTGGTGAGGGAGGACTAGAGGAGTAGAGGGGGAAAAGGAAAAAGTCAAGATGATGAAGGCGGAACGAGCGTAAATATGTACAGACCACAGACCAACAGCGATCACGATCACAATCACGATCAGCATCACCTCATAGGGGCCCCACACTGTAGGACAATCATGCCACACCCGTAGGCAAATGTGCAATGCAATGAGGCCAGTGGGCAACGGGCAACAAGGCATGTATTGGATCCACTCTACGCACATCCACATCCACATCCACATCAGCACATCAGGTACGGAGGATGGAGTACGGAGTACCTGAGTACTGTACAGTAGTGTGTCTGAAGAAATACATTCGATCTACCTCGATCCTCACACTAATTCCCACAGTCTACTGGGTTCCCCCGCAGTACTGCGCCAATTATTGACCCTCGCTGCACACCTGCACCATCAAAATAATGGCGTGGTTCGGGCGCTTACGACGAAAAGAAAAAAGCAACGGACCTGAGCGAATTCCTGCAGGAACCTCGAACGGGCAATTATCGTCGGGCTCCACCATGACCTCGCGGGCCTGTCATCTGCGCACATGCGGTCTGAGCGTGCTTGGGAGGCAATACAAGTACTGGCACAGATATACGCCATACGTAGAAAGTGGAGATCCTAGCGAGGTACTCCCCTCCCTGGTTGGTACGATGATGGCGAGTCTGTGCGGTTTCATGTCTAACTACACTTGGTCTAACACATACGTAGGAGGGATACGTACAGTAGTGTATGTGCCTAGGGTACAAGGGTAAAAGGGTACAAGGGTACAAGAGTACAAGATTCCCCTTGGCCTCATTGGTTTTTCATTTTTGGTCTTGAAACCTTGTCGCACTCCCTCCTGCACGTTCCCTTGATAAACTTAGCTGCATGGACATTCACGCTAACCCGCTAACACGCTAGTCACTTCTCTTGTCACGCGATGAACGTGAGGAATGCTGCGAATCCATGCTGCAATCCATACCTCCAGTGCCGTCAAATGCGGGGGAAGGTTCGTGCTTGGGTCGTGCTCCCCCCTAATCCCCCCTAACCC
>JAVMSB010000118.1:0-88272 GCA_031761475.1 Penicillium pancosmium | reverse complement strand
GCGTGGATCACGTGCCTTCTTTCAAGGTACCAATAGGGAGTATTACTCGTAGTTAAGTAGTAATACATACTCTAGCTATCATAGGAAATTCATACTAGTAGCATTCAAGTTGCTATGGCCATACCCATTTTTCTTAATTTCCTGTTTTTGGAGATCAGATCGTAGGGAGTATATGTATAGCCCTGCTTATTCTGCAACCCAGAGGAAATACGATATATCGTACAACTTAAGTTAGGCTCGTAGTATTTTTAGTAGAAATATATTTTTGGGAACCTTGGAATCTCACATAATGCCTTTGATCTCTGCATTGATGCAAATTGTGCTCGAAATGGCCTAGCCCTAATTCCAGATGAATAAGGCGCTACCTCCGAGTGGTCGCCGAGTCGGAGTCGGGCGCCTATCGGCTTTACCCGTTGAAGTCGGGAGGAAGCTCGAACTCCGAGAGGTGGATTTGTTGATGGGTCGCTTCTAGAAGGGCTAAAAGGGAGTCCCATGCGAGAAAAGCAAGTCCGAGGCACTCTAGAGTTCAGTTCTGGGCAGTTCATCCAGTCAATCCAGGCAGTCCGATATCGCGGGGGGTCCTCGCAGACGCGCCTCACCCGAATAGGACTAGCGTTGACATGGAAGGGCGTGCAGCATGCGATTTGGACTCCTCGGACCTCCACTCTCTTCCCCCGGTTGGCACTGCTATTGGCATGACTCCCTATGGAGTACGGAGTGGACATAGCATTGACTTTGACATTGACATTGATGGCCATTGAACCATGACGTCCTTCTATACGAGGATGCTCTCTTTCCGTGTGCTTCATGGCTTGAATGGGCTTACCTAGCCTTGACCCTCAGCCTCACCTGTTCGGCCCCGCCGTCCCATGACATTCTGCTATGACTGATGCCTTTATCGGCCCACGGCAGAGAAGAAGCCTTGGGACCGGCCAACTTACAAGGGTCCGATTCGATTGACGGGCCCCTCTTGGTGCCGCATGTGGTCCCAGCCCATAGGAACCCAGACTCCACTGTTGATTATTCACCCTGCCCTCTCTACCCCGGACCAAGGATACCCCCCTCGCAGACCGACTCTTTTCTCTGCCATCCCCCGTTCTTGTATTCCTTGTCTTCGAGGGCTGTTCAGGTGAAATTGATTATTCAGGGACAAGGAAAAGAGTAGTCACTTCTTCTCCACTATGGAGTACTTCGACTTTGAAGGTGCTTCGTCAGCCCATGAGTCAAACCATCAAAGCGACGATGTCGCCTCAGTTGATCTTGAGTTCGACGAGCCTGAAGAGCAGGAGGACAGATTCGACTCACTGCTCCATGACCAGAAAGATCTACCTCTCTCTTTTCCTATTGACCCGCCCGTCCCGGAGTCGGCCGAGCAAAATGTGGAAGCTCCTGTCGGCCCCGATCAAGACACCGGAGTCTACCCCATGTTCCGAGCCCACGAACCCTGTGACTTTTGCCGCCGCATGGGCCTTGACTGCTTTATTGCAACGAGAGGTGTGATGCAAAAAGCAGGTTGTACCTGTTGCATCTCCCTCTGGCGCGAATGCAGCTTCACACACGCCAGAGTTCCTGGCCGCTTCCTCCAAACTTTGCATCCAGTAAACGAGCACACCTACACTTCCAAAGGTGGCTTAACTGGACTCAAAGCCTTGAAGTCGGTCTCGTACAATACATTTGGCGACGACCCTGATGGTCGCTCCCGCAAGTCCAGTGCTCGATTTTCTCGCAAGGCGATCAATATCTTGAAAAGCTGGCTTCGCGAGCATAACGACAACCCTTACCCTACCGAACCTGAGAAAGATCAACTCAAGGAGAACACGGGCTTGACAAGAACCCAAATTGCCAACTGGCTTGCAAACGCTCGTCGTCGAGGCAAGGTTCCCCCAGCCGGGGCCGAGTCTACCGGTTCGGGAGCGGTCAATATTCCCGGCCAGCAGCACCCTAGGGATGTGTCTCTCATGACTCCTTTGGAACGTTGGAAATACTCTCCACCTGAGAACGAACCGGCCACGATTAGCGATATTAACCGTGCCTTGGCCAATCCACCTTTCGATCCCGCGCGTCAACGTCAGAAATCTGGTCACGTGAGGGGTCGCCCGGGGTCGAGTACCAATGACTCAAGCCACGCCAGTTCCGACCATAAAAGATATACCGCCTCGGGTAGCAGTTTGGATACTAGTCGGTCTTCCCTCTCAGACCTCTCTTTTGCATCTGCCTTTTCTCACCGGTCCTCCTTGGGCTCATTCGGCTCAATGGATCGCAAAGAACGTCGTCGTCGCCGCAAGACCTCGGCGCCTGTCAATACTTTCAACCACCAGAAGGCTCGAGCATCTCGTCCCTTTCAATGTACTTTCTGTACCGATTCATTCACGGCTAAGTACGATTGGCAACGTCATGAAAAGTCAATGCATCTCATCCTGGACCAATGGACCTGTTCTCCTCACGGCGGCGTAACAGAGGAGAATGGTATACTTCGTTGTGTCTTCTGCTCTATTGCCAATCCAGACAAAGATCACCTGGAGACACACAACTACATCAGCTGTCAAGAAAAGTCACCACAAGAGAGAACTTTCTTCCGAAAGGATCATCTGAACCAACACCTCCGACTCATGCACAATGCGAAGTTTCAACGGTGTATGGACAAATGGAACAGCAGCATTACCAACGTGAAATCCCGCTGTGGGTTTTGCGGAACTGTTCTGCTTACCTGGAAAGATCGAGTTGATCACCTCGCTGGCCATTTTAAGAATGGAGCGAACATGGCCCAATGGCAAGGCGATTGGGGCTTTGAACCCTGGATCCAAGAGCGCGTGGAGAATGCAATCCCTCCTTATATGATTGGCTATGAATGGCGATCTCCCAATCCTTGGACAACTGATGGCAACCCACCAGCCCTGCCTGTCCCGAACGATGCCAACTGCTATCATCGCCTGTCACGCGAGCTCACGTCTTACATCCACAACCAAACAGCGCAAGGAATTGTCCCGACAGATC
Organism: Penicillium pancosmium; assembly: GCA_031761475.1. Lineage (NCBI taxonomy): Eukaryota > Fungi > Ascomycota > Eurotiomycetes > Eurotiales > Aspergillaceae > Penicillium > Penicillium pancosmium. The sequence continues at coordinate 85,278 of JAVMSB010000118.1, read as the reverse complement.
AGATGCTGCAAGCCGAGGCTCGTCGGGTAATTTACTGCACGGACGATCCTTGGAATCAAACATGTGCAGACAACCCTATTTGGTTGAGGGTCCTGAAGCGCGAGACGGGCCTCGAGGTCGCTGTGAATGACGAGACCATTCAGTTTGCCGACTTGGGCCTTCAGCCTCCATTCGCCGCTGTTCAAAGTGGCTTGCGAGAGCCTGCACAAGAAGCCAAGCCACTGGCAACATCAGTCTTCCCTGGTGCACTTCCAAGTCCCGCGGTGTCAAGCCCTGGTATCCGAAGCCCCGCCTACCCTGGAACAGGCTTTTCATCCGCGGCGGCCAGTCGACCGGGCAGTCTTTCAGGGAGTTATGCTGGCAGTTCGGGGATGATGTCAGCTGGGGTTCCAGCCTTTGCTTCTGATTGGGGCAGCAGCATGACTGGTGGCCAAGCCTCATCCTCAGCACCCGCAGATGGGGGAGCACCTGATCCACTCGTGCAGATGGGATTCGACCCAGCTTTCCTGCAGCGCTTGAACGATAACTACAGTGAACTCACGCCGCCTGATATGGATAGCATGGATTTGGTCGAGCCAGGTGATTATGATGACAAGGGGAAACAGCCTTGGGTGGATCCAGCATCGCAGATCCAGCCTGGTATGGCTTCTGCCTCAGATCCTATTCTAATCACCCGTTCCGAAGATGGCGGGCCTCCTGCGTCAAATGCGGCCCAGCCTGGTATGCCTGCATTTCACGATAATACTGGACACTTTTGAATGTTGTGATGGAATATGATGCATTTCGGCTTGAGCGGAGTTGGTTAAAAGTTTATAATGTGCTGAAATGATTGGACGACTGAAAGCAAAGCAACAGTATGAATAGCTCAGATTATTAGTTTATTTTCTCTACATCGTTAGAAATCAATTGGCGTTTCACATTTTTTTCCGCATTTTTCTCTTCCCACTTCTCACCTTCCTACCTCGTGGTGGGTGGCCCGATTGACAATCAAACCCCACCAAGGCCAAGCCCAACCAAGGCGTTTCTACGCTCGGAGTCTCTCCTATTGCTTCTAATCTGACCTATGCATTCCAATGGTTGCGTACCTGATCCACCCACTACACACGTGGGGCCCCGGGATTTAATCGAATTGGGCTGCCTTTGCCGGGCTCTGTGCCGTCCGCATAGCTTGACTCATACCTTAGGCCACGAACTGATTAGCAACACCGCTTTATGCAGCATTTCTTCAGACCCAAGACAACGGTTGGTGGGTTTCTTCTCGGTCGATTGCCGGAACACTTAATCTTGAAATTGAGTCAGATGTCCCAGCTGGGTATACGGAGCCGTATGATGTATCTGCAAATCGAATGGGGTTGCACTATTCGTCCCTAGCACAGCACACCGACTCATCTACCCGTATTACGCCGTGGTTCACGCAAGCCCTGTCTTGAGTTCTTTCTTTCCTTTACCCACTCAGAGTATGCAAGGGTCCTTGTTATTATCACACTGCATCAATCACTTCTTTGAGTTTTTAAAATTTCTACAAATTTCTACCCTCGGGCTGATAGTCACTCCGAGATTTGGGCCGCGTACTTGTTCATGGATTTGCCTATTTCTATATTGAGGTTCTCTTGTCAAAGAATGAGGTCTCATGCCAACGCCACAAAAATGTGGATTATGTGATTGGCTTGCTTATAGATCAATACCCATAATCCCTGTCCAATACTCAAGACATTAAAGGTGCTTTTGCTTTCAAATCAACAGGCAGTCCTTTTCTCCCCGCGGTAAACTTCTTTCGGAATTCTGCGAGACAGGAACATCTGTCTTTGTCACTGACGTCAGGATAATGTGAGCCATGGACAGAACTGCAATGTATATTTACTTACTGCCTCGCTACACGCAGATGCACAGGTACCTCAAAACTTAAGATTGAATACGAAAAGCCTCTACTATAGGCCATTTTGCTAAGGTCAATAGGGCGTAGGTACGAGGACTCGCAACAAGGATATCTGGAGAGTTGTATATTCGGAACACCCAACTTGGAGTATCCGATTCTATATAAAATGGGATGGAGAGGTGATTCTATCTAAGGTATTTTTGGTGCAACAAGCTAAATCTAAATATTTACACCGCGTCTACTAAATATAAACATGAAGTCCACAATCGGAGCTTTCTTACTGCTTAATTTATGCCTGGGAAATTGGGCTGAAGCAGCGACGGTCTTTTTCCCCCTGGTTTTGACTTGGCAGAACACTAGTGTTGCGGGGAATATTAGACCTGTTATTCATTCAAACTTTCAGTTTCCTGGACCCAAGCTTCAAGTCAATCAGGGGGATAATGTTCAATTTGCTGTCACAAATTTGTGTCCTTTTAACGTCACTGTGCATTTCCATGGTAAGTCCTTTGGTACGAATTGAGTGGATCGGTGAGCTAACGAATTATCCAAAGGAATTGAACAGCTGGGAACCCCTTGGTCTGATGGAGTCCCCGGGGTTTCACAGCGCCCAATCGTTGCAGGGCAATCTTTCCTTTACCGATGAACTGCCACTGACTACGGTGCATACTTTTATCATGCTCATCATCGGGGCCAATTGGAAGATGGTCTTTATGGGCCAATTTACAGCACCCCGCGGGCTAGTGAGCCCAGACCTTTCAACCTTATAACAACAAACAATACTCAGATTCAGGGCATGCTGGCAGCTGAAAGAAACACCTCTCCCCTTTTGCTGTCCGACTGGCGTCTTCTGACCTCGGAGCAAGTTTGGGCTGCCGAAGTTGCCTCTGGAATCGACTCTTACTGCGTCAATGCGCTGCTTATCAATGGCAAGGGTGCAGTGTCTTGTCTACCTCGAGCCCTTATAGAATCATTGATCACACCAGATGTGCAAGCTGTGTTGGGCAATGAGACTCTAACCGATATAGCGTAAGCAACCTGACTGACAGAAATAAAGAAAACTCGAAGTTATACTGACACTGTATAGCTGCTTTCCACCAGATATTACTATTTTGCAGGGAGACTACCCTCATAACTTTGCCGCTCTTCCGCCGACAATGTTTAGCGGATGCGCGCCCACTCAGGGGGATCAGGAAGTCATTACAGTGAATGGACAGCAATTCGTTAGCTGGGATTTGACTAGTGCCTCTGGGCATCTTCAGCTCATTTTCTCGGTAGATGAGCACGATATGTGGGTCTATGCTGTTGACGGCCGGTACATCAGGCCCATCCGTGCCAATGCAATCAACATCTCCAATGCGAACCGCTACTCAGTTCTAGTCCCTTTAAACAAGCCCCGAGGAGACTACTCGATGCGTCTAGTCAGTGGCAGTGCACAACAGATCCTTAACACCACAGGGATTCTCAGATACCAAGGCACACCTCAACTCAATAGGCCTTCCAACCCTTGGGTCTTGCTGAATGGTCTCAATGCCACCGCAAATACTGTATTTTTGAACGAGTCACTGATCATTCCATTCCCTGTCATCACTCCAGCAGCTACTGCGGATGCAACCTACAAATTGACTATTCAACACTTCAACGCATCGTATCTGTGGACCCTCGGAAACGATAGTTACAACCTTGAATTGGAAGAGGCCCAACCTCTTCTCTTCAATCAGAATTCCATCCCAAGTGACCTAGTTATTCGCACAGAAAACAACACTTGGGTGGATCTGATAATCCAAATCGAGTCCCCACCAATCTCGCCTCCTCATCCGATTCACAAACATTCAAACAAGCACTTCATAATCGGCCAAGGAACTGGGGCTTTTAACTATACCAATGTTGCAGAGGCTATTCAAGCCATTCCCGGGTCTTTCAATCTTGTCAATCCTCAGTATAGAGATACGAGTGATACGCCCATTGCGCTTTTTGGACCTTCGTGGCTGGCTATACGGTACCATGTCGTCAACCCGGGTGCTTTCTTATTGCATTGTCATGTACAGGTTCACCAAAGCGGTGGAATGGCATTGGCTATCTTGGATGGTGTTGATAAGTGGCCTACTATTCCTGCTTCATATCGTCTTGATTCGGGATTCTTTTGATCGGGCTCGCAGGAGATTACATCCCCCTGTGCCATCAGATGAGTAAATATAGCCAGTGAATACAGTAGGATCAGATCAGGTGGAAACTGCAAAACGTGAGATTATTATTGTAGTAATTAAGATCAATTCAAATATGTGATTATCCTCAAAGGGGTACTATTTTGTTCTATGATGCTTCCAACGCCGGAAATGCGAGACTAAGAAGATAGATCCACCAGAAAAACAATCAATATAACTTTTAGGCCATCTCATCGGCCGTGGCTCTGTCCTCAGTCACCTCTCCCTTCATTACTCTTTGAGCAAATGGACTCCGACCCCGAATCCACTCACCATATCGCATAAAGGCGAATGGAATAATTGCCAGAGACAAAGAAATAAATGCCAATAAAGAGGTTGCCCAATTTATCCCCAGTTTGCTATACATGGGGTTGGTTGCCAAGGGCAGACAAACGGCCATGGTAGATCGAATGGTGCTGGCAGCGGCCTGAGCCGAGGCCGAGTACTGCTTGTAGGCATCGGTCAAATAGTTGATCATAGCCATGAAAATAAGAATGTATCCTAGACCGAAGAAAAGTCCAGACATGATGGGGGTAATTGGGTGGATGGATGTTTTTGCCGTCCAAGCGAGCCAGAACATGGCAACGGGGAGTCTGAATATGTCAGTATCTCAAGATTATTCTTGAAAAAGTGTGGAATGACAAAGGCAGACTTACAGTGGTGCACCAATGGCAGCGAGTGGAAGGCGGCGATACTCCTCGACTGTTGTCCACTTCTTGCCCGCTTTATTGGCTTTGGTGTGGAACATGCCGTAGCACATGAAAATCGTGAAGGCGATAACGGCACCAACCGAGACTGTTGTATTATTAGCTTTGGAGATTCATATGAATGGGTCCTACTTTGCTGAAACTTACTTGGCAGGAAAGCAAGTCCGGCAATACCGGCCGAAAGTCCATATAAATCTATACATCGAGTTAGTTGCGGCTTTATTTAGGTAATTTCGAGTCTTCTCCGCAACTCACCTTGAAAAACCAGAGGATAGGCCTGGAAGTATAGATAGAAAACAGCATATGTGAAACCCATGAAAAGAGAAGAGAAAAGAAGGATGGGCTCTTGAACAGTCATCACAAAAGGTCGTGTGAAAACGGTCAAGATTCCATCGCCTTTAGGCATCGAGTTCAAGATATTGGCAGCATCGTCGTCCGAGTCACTTTCTTCTTTGATCTGTTTCTGTAGTGCTCTTTTCTTGAGGACCGGGACATATGTCTCTGGGATGAACACCATCAGAGGGAAACAAACAGCCCCCAAAATCAGGCCGACCCAGAAGGTCCAGCGCCACGAGACAGTGGAGATGAAGCCCGAGACGAGAGGTGCCATCTGAGGACCAAATGCAGTGACGACCATGAAAAGTGCCATGGCAGTTCCACGAGTCTGGGGGCTCTCAAGGATATCTGCGTAGAGCCCGCCGAGGACAGCATTTGGAGATGCTGCATTCAAACCGGTCAGAAGGCGGAAAATGAGCAGCGAAGCAAAATTAGGTGAAAGTGCGCAGCCGAGCGTGAAGACAATGTAACCAGAGAAAGTTCCAACGAGCACAGGTTTGCGGCCGACATGTTCACTTAGAGGGCCAAAGATGAGAGGGCCGAGAGCAAATCCAACGAGATATAATGATGTTGGCAGAACGAGCAAAGTGCTGTCAACTGGAATGTTGAAATAAGCCGCGATTTCATCTTTCGCTCCAGAAGGAAGCGAGGAACCAAAGGCAGCATTGAAAATAAATAAAATGCCAGCGGCAACAATGTGTAGTTTCTTGCCCTGTTACAATTGATTGGTTAGTACTAGAAGTAGCGTTGTTTAGAACATCTTAGCTCCATATGGCGACATATCAACTCACCCGCGAGAAAGTAAAAGGATGTTGGAAATAATTATTTGGCTGGCCCATTCCCCGTGAAGAGCCATGGCCCACAGCCACGGAGAGCTCTTTCTTCTCAGGCATAGAAGAAGTAGATAATAACTTTTTAGATGATCGCTGGTACTATGTTGATCTTTGAGAGAAGGTTTTGATAGGAAAATCGACGAACGCTAGACTTTTTGACATGGAAATTGTATGACTCTTGTGACGCCACAGGAACAATTGGATAGCACTGATTTTCATCAAAATTTCTTCATCGTGACCCATCACTCGCTGTTAAAGTAATGCCCCACCAAGGGCCACCACACGCCCTGTCGATGCCCCACAGCACGCCCTACTCCCCGCCCTAGTTCGGCCTTCTTCCGGGTACAGTTGGCTCGGGACTGACGGCTATAAGCGCCGGCATGATCATAGGATTATTAACCTGGATGTACGTACATTAAAACTTAAAAGGCAGCTTCTAGGCCAGAAACTCTATTGGGTAAAATGAATTCTATTTGCTAAGTGAATCGTTACCTGCAGATATACGGAGTATACTAGATGCATCATGCCGATCGCGGGGTCAAAAAGAGACCCAAACTTAGCGAAACAATACATTATGCGGACAATTGTGAGTCATAAATTCCAACTGCACACTATCTCTTTTCGAATGCACCGGAAATGTACTACTATTTGCTTTCGTGTTATAATGTATTTTTTTAAGGTTGCCACTTCGGAGCCAAGACAATTTTAGATTTTTTGGTGTATTACATAAGATCGGCGAAGTCGCCGATAAACGCAAATCCCGCTTCTTTCTGATAGAGCAGCAAGCAGCTTCAGCCCGCTAAACCCGAGGCTACCTGCCGCCCAGTAGCACTTTCAATAAGGCGAGGATGGCCGAGGAGAATCAGATTATCGATAGCTCGGATCTTGGAGGTTCGTCATCGGATCTGTTGTAATATGGGGTCCCCGCACTGACAAATTGATACCACAGTTTTTGACTCGGACTGGAGTTGGCTCAATAATGATTCCTTATACTACTCCCAGGCAAACCAAGGCCCCGTGGACGGGATTACAAATGAACAAACAAACATACAGCCTATATACTCACCCTTTGGCTATCTGAGCCCTGACACCGGATTCTTGGGCTCGGTATCAACATCTGACGTGAACCTGGAGGGGCCCGAGATCGGCCTGTCAACATCAGCTGGTAATAGTCCACTGTCACCTCTTCAATCTGGAACTCCTAGTCCATCGATGGGATATGTCGGTCCATACATGCGCCATGGAACTCCAAGGAATCTCCCGTTATCTCAACCGCCGTCTGGGGTGAATACCCCGCCACGGGGTCTCCCCAGACGACGAAGTCGCTATTTCATGCCACGATCAGCATCCAGGCAGAGGAGCAATCCAATAATGATTCCAAGTGCTCCTCCGACAGAGCAGTCTCTCGACCCGATGCAGAGATGGCAAGAGTCACCGCCAGAAGACGAACCGGCCTCCATGTCCGCTATCATGGATGCAGTCAACAACGCAGTCATCCAGGATAATGCCCGGTTATCCGATTATCCTGACACTGCCTCAGAAACGAATAGCCGTGGGTCCTTAGATGCTTTCCGTCACCATCGTGGACGCCCTTCATCGGCAAGTGGTGACAGCGGTACCAGCATCTCGTCCAAGTTCTCGGCTGCCTCGCACCGTTCTGCAGGCTCAGGAGTTTCACCGTCCAGATCCTTGAGCCATAAGTCACAATCGCGAGTAGGCAAGTCACGGCAGACAAAGGGACAGACCAAGGGACAGGCAAAAGGGCAGACGAAGGCGAGTCAAGATACACGAAGAAGATTCTGCTGTACATTCTGCTGCGATCGCTTCAAGAGCAAGTATGACTGGGCTCGGCATGAGAAATCGCTCCATTTGAACCTGGAAAAATGGGTCTGCACCCCATTTGGCGGCGTTGTCTTCTCACCCACCACCAACAGAACACATTGCGCATACTGTCATGCTCTTGAACCTAGTTCCGAGCACCTTTCGCTACATAATCATCTCGCGTGCCAAGGCAATAATCCCGAATTCCGCCGCAAGGATCATCTCACCCAGCATTTGCGCCATACACATAAACTCGAAGTCATGCCTCTGATCGATGACTGGAAAATAGCTGGACCGGCTGTGTCATCACGATGTGGATTCTGCGATACCACAATGAGCACCTGGACCGATCGGATCGAACATTTGGCCGGACACTTCCGCGAGAGCACAACAATGAAGGAATGGCGCGGCGATCATGGGTTTGCGCCATTTATTGCTGCACAGGTCAAGAACTGGATGCCGCCGTATATGATTGGATCCGAGTCGCATAGTCTGATTCCATTTTCTGCGACGGATTATAATGTTCAGGACCACTTGAACCAGATTTCTGCGCGGGTACATGGTGAAGAGACTCTCACGGAACAGACCGATCTCCCTGCTCTGGATGAGATTCCGCCAAGATCACAGTTGAGTTCCTTCACGGAGGTTTTAACGAAGCATCTTAGTCAGTATGCACAGCGGCAGATGAAGCTGGGGATTGTCCCGACGGATGAGATGTTCCAGCGGGAATCAAGGCGCATTGTTTATGATACCGAGGACTCGTGGAATCAGAGCATTGCAGATAATTCAGAGTGGTTGGATGCTTTTAGGAGATTGCATTGTCAGCCAATGCAGGTGATTGGAAGTCCGCAAGTGGATCAGGAGAGTGGATTGCCGTATGAGATGGCTGGTTCATCATATGCAGCAGAATAACGGCCTGCTTATTTCATTCACTGCAAATAGCAGCTAGTACAGAAAAAAGATGATAAAATATTAGACAACACTTAATTTATTACTTGGCACTCCACACTTGTTTTGATTCGTCAAGTCCTAGTATGAAGCTGCTGGTAGTAGAAATGAAATGGGAGAGTCTGAAGTAAACAGACATCGGAGAACTAGGCAGGAAGGCAGGCTGCACCTTATACTAGTCACATTTCTTTTCTTTCTTCCTCTCCTCCCCTCTTCTCTCTTATCCCTAAGGCCCCTCTTCGTCTGGCATCTTCATCTTTTCTCTCTCTCCTCTCATCCAAAGCAATATCAACATCTCCAACTCAACACTTTCCGAAGCGGCACACCGCACCCTCCTGCCACCACCCGCCTCCAAAAGATTCCTCCAAAATGTGGACCAACAAGAAAGGATGTTCGACCGAGACACCGACAAGAACCAGGAGTAAGCTCAAATTCCCCAAATCAAGAAATACCTGTCAAGAGCCTGCGCCAGCGAGCAAAGCTGACGATGTCGCAACGATCAAAACTGCAGATGGACACGCTTCAAACAACAACACCTCGAGCGCAGCTTCAACCCAAAAAGCTCTGAGATCAAAGAGTTCGAACTCAATTGATGTTCATACTGCCACCACAGCGGCAAGTCAGCAGAAGGCCGGAATGAAGCGAAAGACGATGCACCCAGACTGAGTGCAAAGGAGAAAATTCCTGGATCATATGGCGTATGGTTCATCACAACTAGGGGAAGATAATTAGAACGGCGAAGGGAGTTGAATATGGCTGAGACGGGAGTTCAAGTTCTCATGGGAGGGAATCGGGTATGATAATGTCCGCGTGGCATCCAACGTTGACTTCATCCGAGATAGAAATTATGATATGATATTCGGGATAAGCGCCAGGAATGCTATGGGTGGATTATTCTCATTGCATTTGATTTAAAATAATATGTGGACGTTAGTTACTTTCATAGTTCAAGCTAGTAATTTCATTTCATTCAAAGATAGTATAATCATCAGTTGACGTAAATGGAGACGGGCTAAATGGCTAAAGAAAACAAAAGACGCCCAAATCGCGAGTATCCATAGATCTAATGGCAAACATAGTCAAAACGTTTCAACTCATATCATTCCGGTCATATCATAAATTTCCAAGTCAGATCGTGTTTCCATCTGTCCGTCTGCAACAAAAAGAAATAAGAAAAGAAAAATATACTCTCCCCCCGGGAGGAGCTTTTATGCTCCTTAATCCTGCTCAGTCTCGACTTGAGTCTCAAGGTCGGGTTCCTCCTGATCTTCGGGTTGATCGAGGTTGGCATCTTCCGTGGCTGCAGGGGGTGATGCAGTCTCGAAATCGATCGATTCATCCTCCGGGACTGAGGTAGAAGATGGGGTGGGGTCGTCTGCCGGAGAGCCCGATGGTGCTGCTTCGGACGGAGGGGACTCCGGAATGGCAGAGGCTTCTTCAACCTCAGATGTTGAGGTAGATGAGAAGTCATCTTCGATGGCAGAGGCTTCTTCGGCCTCTGCAGGTGGTGCCACCGTTTCTGAAGCAACCGACTCGGACTCGGCTGGGGTTTCCCCAGAGTCAGCTAGAGAGGGAGCTGCAACTTCCTCTACCTGCGATGAAAGCGAGGCCTCAGCAGAGGCGATGCTGGATTCAGGCGCCGATACCGAGGCAGCTGGCACTGAAGCAAAATCGACCCGCTCAGAGAAGCTGGAAGAAGTAGCCGAGATCAGTGGACTCTCAACCATCACCCTTGGCGCGTTATCAAAGGCAACGCTGTCGGACGGGAATGTGTGCAGAATCGATTGAGGCAGTTCTGGGCGGGCACCGATGGCGAGAAATACCACCAGTATACTCATCAAGACAAGTGCGATGTTCCGCCTGTCACCAGCCAACACGCGAAAGTAGTTGACGAGTAGAGTCTGCAGAGCGATTTGGGGCTGTTTTGTCCCCTCCTTAGGCTCATCGGCCTTCTTGGCTTGCGCTTGAAACTGTGATGTGTGTTTATCGGACTCGGCGTCCATGGACATAGTCACTGGCACATGTTTAGCCGGCGGGCTAGCTTGGAAAGATCTGGGATCACTCCCAGCCCTCGAATGGCTTTGGATAGACAGGCGTCTGGGATCGATATCACTCTGCGTCGGGTCATAGGTCGAACAGGAACCAACCTCCTCCTTCGGAACGGCCTGTTCTTCAGCAAGTCTCTTCTCCAACGACCTGCGCACATCAGACGGCAACCAAAGCCCAACTTCAACATCGACCTTCTCCATCTCCTTCCAAGCCGCCGCCCAAGCCCCCGCACGCATAAGCCCATTCGCCGCGAAAACACGAATCTCCCACTTGCGGTTACTGTCACTATGCTTCTGCACTCGACCCCCACAATCAGGACATTCATCCCCTTGTTCCCCATCCGTCTCACTCTCCTCCCGATCAGAGTAATAGTCATCATGATCTTCCCTCTCAGACCCATCTCCATCCCCATCATCCCCATCATCATCACCATGATGTCTTTCCTCCCTCCCCAAGAAATGCCCCTGATGAAGCCGCGCCCGCTGCAACTCAAGACTCTCCAACAATCGCTCCTCAAGCATATCATACAAATCCTCCGGATGCGAAATCAAAACGCCCCGATCCCGCGTAACTCCAGACCCAACTTTCTCCTGTAACCGACGCCATCGCTTCCAATACTCCACCGGCAAGATCTCCTCAACAATCCCCTGGTTCCGCGGCAACGACGCACCAGCCACAGGCAGCGACGGCGCAAGTAAATTACAATGCAACAGAACGAGCGGATACTCCTTCTTCGGTTTTGGAGGGACTTTCGCAGCCGCCGTGGGCGAGTAGTATGGTGATCGCTTTATCGGCGATGAGCCCGGTGATCGTAGACCACCGCGTCGGCGCGGTGGGGTAAGATACTCGTCATCGTCGGCTTCGTCTTCTGTGTGCATTTGCATAGCGCGGACGGAGCTTGGTTTTCGGAAGGCTCCTTCGCGCTGGCGGATTGTGCGGATGTTGCTCATGTTCATGTTCATGGTTCTTGGGGGTAGGTGGTCGTCGAAGCCGCCGAAGCGGGCTTCGTCGTCTTCTTCGAGGGTGTATGCTGCGACCATTTTCTCGTGGGGATTCATGGAGCGCATTGAGGGGAGTTTTTCCAGTGGGTGGATTAGGACTGAGGCTGGGATTGAAGAGAATGAGGAGCGGCTTGATGCTCTTGATTTCAGTTGGTCGAGGTCTAGTTCGTTGTCGGCCATGTCTTGGCTGAAGATGTCGCTGGTTGAGTTTCTGGTTGAGGTGGATGAAGATGAGGGGTAGTTGTAGTCTCGTGACATTTCACCGTCATCTGTGAGGATGTCTGAGGGGTTGTGGAGGTTGTGGTGGTGGGATGTCTCGTATGAGGATAGTAGATGGTGCTCCTTGGTGGGAGGAGCGCAGGGTTGTGGACTTAGGATTTGGTCGGATGGGTGGCGGTGGCCCTCCGGGATGAAATGACTCTCATCATTGAGTCGGGCCATTAGGTCAACATATGTTAAGTAGTAGTACTCGTATTTCGAGGAGAGAAATTATGAGGCTGGTGTGATCTTCACCGACCTGTTGATCAATGTTGACGTGGCTCACCGCTTTGGTTGTGCCGGGCAACCATTGCCTCGAGCATTGACACTACAGGACGGTAGGAACTAGATCGAGCAGGTATTAATTAAATTAAATTAAAATGTTATTTGAAACGTGGTTGAACTGGAGAGATGTCATGAGTGTTCAAGCTTTAAACTCCAAGCTCGTTACCCGTTGAACTGCTTGATCTTATCACTCGGCTGTCTAACGGCTCCGGGGCTCACTAGATGGAATATCCGGTGGACACCCGGTCCACTCACTCCACATCCAAAGCTATTTCCATGTCAGAAATATTCAAGATCATCATGGTGTCATTATTCAAACAGGATCAAACGTACAAGCACTCGCTCACACATACTAACAGGCCAGATAAAGAGGTCCGATCCAAAGACCCAAGGCCGATCTATAAATAAAAGCACGTAAACAAAGTCCCCACCGACGCCATCCAATCAGAGATTGTACCCAAAGATAAAAAGTCCAAAGTCATCGCTGAACACCAATGCAAAAGTCCGTTCAATAAATACATATGTACCAGAAGGGAAAAGAAAAGCCCAAGAGAAGGCGAAAAGAATAGAAGACTCGTTATGGTGGAGGTGGAGGGTGAGGCGTGCTGTCATCAGGACTCATGAGCGGAAAACTGTGGTTTTCACCGAAAAAGCTGAGCACATCTTGCGGGAGGTATTCGAGCCAGGGAATGATTTCTCCGTTCGAAAAGGGGAATGCTTCTTGTTGTTGGAGGGTATTCATGTCTACATCGTGACTTTCGATCATCATGCCCCCAGTACCGGTGTTTAGTGGACCCATGTGTGCTTGGCTGTGGTGCTCCGGCGCCGCGGAAGTGGTCCCATAGCCGTAGGCTGGTCCGCCTTCCATCTGAGTCGATGGGAGATTGGGAGCATATCCTCCGGGGGCGGCTGCGCGAGAGGTTGCTTCTGGGAAGGGGGAGTTCATGCCCATAAAGTAGGGCGGGCTGGCACCGACCGTCCGAGGTACTGTAGTGTACTTGGGATTATTTGAGGCCAATGAGGGTGCACCTGTCTCCCCGTGGGTATGGGGCGGAGCAATGGCCGAGAAAGATGATGCTGCTCCCTGTGCAGAATTCGGTTGCACTGGTAGAGTCGGATAGCTGTGACTGTACTGGGACGGATGGGTGGTTTTGCTGACGGGAGGGGGAGGTTCGTGTTGGGCCGTAGGCATTTGGTACAACAAGCTGAGATTAGGCTGTGAAGAGTTGGTGGCTCCTGCGAGTGCCCATCCAATGGCTAGAACGAGAATGTTAGTTGCAAGGCTCCAACAATTGTAACGATATAAGCGCACCTTGGCTAGGATCAATCTTTGGAGACCACTTTCCATCTGATGGAATGTCAGCCACTCCAGGCGTTCTCTCTGCATCAGAACTTTGATCTGTCGGCCTTTGGCCCTGCCAGCCTCCTGGTGTAAATGCTTGATTTGGTGTATTGTCCGTAGTATTCTCCATGTCTTCAGCGGTGTAGAGAAGGGGGTCGACAATTCCTTTGGCCTTCTGATCGAGCACAGTCAAGATGTACCTTGTTCCCTCCCAGTACGAATCCAGTGCTTTTAAAGCCTTATAGCAACGCTGGTAGTTCTCTCGGGCGGCTGAGGCCAGTAGGATATGCTTGGCAGTCGACTTCCGCTCTGATCCACTCGAAGACTCCATTGTAGGCATCACGAAGCCACTCGATTCGTTGGCTAACAGGGCTTGTTGCGGTGGGTGCGAAGTCGAACTTGAAGAAGGCATGGAATAATATGCACTTTCCATGAGAAATGCGCAGGCAGCGATATACATAGGCTGACTAGTAAAAGGGTTGCCGATGAAGCTCTTCCCGTCCACGAGCTCTGAAAAGGAGAGTATGTCAGCGATTGTCTTGGCCGAGGACATGGATAGCTCGCGACTATTGGGATAAAGATGTTGTATTGTTCCACCGAACGAGTTGAGCAGCGTGGGCTGGTGAAGAAGGACGATCAGAGTGTGGAACCAGAAATGGAGAAGAATGAAGTTAGTCCCTTCCTTGGCCTTCACATAAGCTTGAAAGTTTGCTGCGTTGAAGTAGAGCTTCGGGGAGAGTCGTTGATATATCCCAGTCAAATCACTCTCCATCCCGGCGAGTTGTTTGAGTGTATCTGGGGTAACGTGATTCACGTCCTGGATGCCGTTGATGAGATCGGTCACGCGCCCGTAGAGATGGATTATCCGTATCAGGGGTGGGAAAGGCGCGGGCCATCCATTTGGAAGTTGAGACTCGGATTGAAGAGGAAAGCAGAGCTCGATGTCTTCATCTCGCAGGGTAACCGGTCGTCCCGTACCCGACGAGATGACGCGATCTAAGAAGAAGATACTCCAGAAAGAATCTACCTGTTCTCGCTCTCTGGCCCGTTCTGAATCAGAGGCAGGAGGCGGACCCTTCGGACTCTGATAGATGTCGAAGTCGTCATACTGGTCCTCTCTCAACTTCCCGGCTTGTCCAGTCATGACTTCCTTCGGCGTGACACCTTTCCGGCCGTAATTGTGTTTCAAGCCTTGATGCTTTTGCAAACCAAGATCCTGGGCCATGCGAATCGAAATACCCAGATACATCCAGAGACCACTGTCATGATTGGATCCGAATTGCTCATAGGCTAGCAGCAAACATGCTTGGACGGCGGAGAGAGTCGGGCATGACAAAACGTCCACTAGGGCACTGCTTGCCCGCTGAGCAAAAGGTAGCCCTCGATCCCAGAGATTGACGTCAGCAGGTGGTTGAGAATGATCGATTGGAGGTGCCTGGGGAGGAGCCAAAAGCGGGTGCGGAGAGAATCTGGCTGACAAGGCGCATACTGCATCCACCAGCATCGTATCCACCTTCTTCTCATTTAGATCTTGAAGAAAGCGATCACGTTGAAGGAAAGGAAAACTGCAGCCCAGATGGACAAAAAATAGTTCGCTAAGATGAAACACTAATTTGGAAACGGGTAGGGTATCTTCACGGTCGTAAAATGGAATTGTACTGGCATCGCGATTGTAGCGATTGTCTGCCGGAAGTGGAACTCGAGCGGGAGTATCTGAAGGTTTAGGGCTTCTCAGTGGAGAGAGCGACTCTGCAGACACAAATAAAGAGTGGATGAGTTGATGTGGCTTTGAGGAGCGGGTCACGGTATTGTACTCACCCGATGATATAGATGGGTTGCTTTTGCGCGATCCACGGACTTGAACAACCTTGGAACCAGTTAGATATTGCGTGCGTCGATGACTCCGAGAGCGGCCAACCATTTGTTTGAAGCCTGGGACAATGGCAGTTGGGCCGAAGTATCGAAAATACGGGACATGGGTGCGACTATTGGAGCTCATGGAGGTGCGACCTGAACGGCGAATCAAGCTTAGTATGATGGTTGCAGCAAGGCTCGGCAGAACTGTAGGGTACAACTTGCAAGGGTCTCCTGGACTTACTGCTCTCCGGACTATCGAACGCCACCTGCGAGTCCGCTTCTTTATTTGTACGTGCCGAGGTATCTCTGGAAGACGCATCTTTGGAATCGGAGCATTTCAACGCTTGCGGGGACTTTTCGAGTTTGTTCTGTCGTACGGGGGCATGCGAGGGCTCTGGCGAACAGCTCTCCACAGCGCGAGAGCTCTGTTGACTGGGGTCATTGCCGTTCACGATGGAGGAAATCGGCGGGGCCCGCGACGCAGAATCGGAGTGTGATCGCAAGTGGGCGGTCGACTCGCTGTAGCCCAGACAAACGTGTTTATAGTCGGAACAAGTCTTGCAGACTGTAGGAGCATGCGGGTTAGCAAGTGAAGGGGTATGACGTCGAATGTCGGGGATGGGCGCGATGTACCTGGTTGCTCGCCGGAACAGCGAATTTTGCGGCGGCGACAGGTCAAACATCTAAAGGCGACAGGGATCCGTTAGCATTATTCCCGGTATTGTTAGCCCCTTCTTGCGCAAGTTTGGGGCAAATATGCGCCAGACATACGCGGCGTTGACTCGGCGGCGTTTGCTCTGCGGCTGGCCATCTGTGGCGACAAAACGGATCTGCCTAGGGCCAGAGGAGCTGCCGCTATTTTTCTTTTTTGGAGATGGAGGGCTCATGACGAGCAACAGTGATTATCCGTGGTCACGACCCATTGGGGCCCGGTTGTAGAGAGGCGGGCGAGGTTGAAATGGCGGGATAGGGCGATTCGACGGGAGCTCAGAGCTAGGCGGATGTAGGGTCGGGGAAGCGATAGAGGAGGTTGTGGGAGAGGAGGATCGACTCTGGAAGGAACCACTTCATGAGGAACAGTGTGGGGGGTACCAGGGCACAGACAAATGGAGTACTTGACGATGTTTCGGAGGAGTTGAGGGGGGAAAGAGAGAAAGAGACCCGGGGAGGGGGTGGTCCTAGAGCCCAATAGGAAGGGATAACAATGAGGGAGGAGGAAGGGAGCTTGACCGCCCATGTAAAAAGGAACAGAGCTAGGGGAGAATTCAAGGAGGGAAGGGAAGGAGAGGAGAGAAGAGAAAAAAAACGAAGGAATGGAGGAGGAATCGGGACAACGCAATGATTTGTGATTTCACGATCTGATGGTCATGGGATCGGTGGGGCGTACTACTATTCTATGTGGGATATCATAGTACACTGCTGTCCCTAGGTGTAATAATAATTATAGTTATATAGTGAGTAAAAGAGTATACTAGTCTTGAGTAACTAGTACTAGTAGTGCTATAGTTCTTTCCGAGTTCCTGGTAGTATAGTATACTATGTTAGTATACTGACTAGTTATCAGGGCTATGTATAACTATGTTCTACTCCAGACTTTCTCCAACTCCAACTCCTCCACACTGCGGGACAGAGACAACATCCACCACCACTGCCACATCCCACAAAAAATCTCTGACTCCCATGGACCTGGTTCAACCAGATCCACTTGCTCACTCCTCTTTTTTCTTTTCTTTTCTTTTCTTTTTTACCGGTATATTAGCCGTGACTTGTCGGGCGAGAAGTACGATACACAAAGGTCCCCGATCACACCGACATCTAGATTTATACAACTCACAGCACATATTATGTATACTACTAGTACAACAGACCTCTGACGTATTTTACCCGACTCGGACGAGCTGAAACAGATCGGCTCCGCTTAAACGGTGGGAGGCCGAATTAGCGAGATCCGTCAGGCACCCCCATCTCCGTCTCCGTGCCTGTGCCTGTCTGGTCCCTGTCCTCGGCCCGAATGCCGGCTTTGGTGCCACGCACTATAACCACGCACTACACTGCGGGTATTTCACGGAAAACACTGCTCTAGTGCGTCCCTTGATTGCATAAAGTGCGTGTCTTTACATAGATAGCTCCATCGCGATAAGCTTGACCCGATCTTCCTAAAGTTCCCAAGGTTAGGCTTGCACCCTTTGGGAAAGCTCCCTCCATTGATTTTCATACAACCATATACCTAGCACACCATACAGCATAGAGCCATTATAACTAGAGTTCTACTTTACTCTTCTCTTCATGCCTCGACTGTCTCTCCGCCTATCTCAATTTCTTGTACAACCATCGTGAGTCTCACCGTTTCAGTGGCGAGATCGCGCCATCCTTCGTGCTGCCTGCGGGGCACATCAACACGTTAAGAGGGGCGAACAACTAATAGGTACATGTACATCCCTAGTCACCGTCACTCTGCATCCTTCTTCCTTCCAACCCGTCGATCTTTCAGCCACACGTCCACCATGTTCAAGGCCCGTCCCGACTTTGACCAGCTCCAGGCATCCCGCCCGGACTTCAATCACAACGCCCAAGTCACCTTCACCAAGCCTCCCAACCCAACCTGGAAGCAAGGTGACGGCGCCAATGACGGCGGCGAGAGTTTGAAGAAAGACCATGTCGAGATCGACCCCAATGAAGACGGTCGCCCCGTCGCTTCCAACTACAAGCTTCTCATCTCCGGCATGGTGCCGAGGCCCATCGCCCTGATCAGCACAAAGTCCCTCGACGGCAAAACAACCAACCTCGCCCCCTTCAGCTACTCCCAAGTCATCAATCACGATCCCCCGCTCTTCATCGTGGGCTTTGTCGGATCTCTCGAAAAGGCCAAGGATACACTGAAGAATCTCAACGAAACAGGCGAGTGCGTCATCAACATTATCTCCGAGCATTTCGTCGAAGCCGCCAACGCAACGGCCATCAACGCACCCTACGGTGTGTCCGAGTGGGAAACCTCCGGTTTAACCCAGGCCCCGACGTCCGTTGTGAAACCCGCTCGCGTGAAGGAATCGATTCTCTCTGTCGAAGCGAAACTGGTCGAGACCAAGGAGTTTGAAAGCCGTTCCGTGCCCGGGAAGAAGTCTAGTGTCTTGGCGATCGTTGAGGGCGTGCGCTTCTGGGCGCGCGAGGATGCTATCGACGAGGATAAGAGCCTTATTGATCTGGAGGTGCTGAAGCCGATTAGTCGGTTGGGTGGGATCTCGTATGGTCGTACTACAGATGCGATTGAGATTCCCAGGCCTCAGTTTTGAGCAGACACCCCAGCGCTGCAAATATGATTATGGGGATTGTACATAGACCAGACACAATGAATGAATTAAAGAAATTACATCTAGTCCCAATTCGATGCTTTCTATTCAAAACTGGGGGGAATTAGACATCCATATTGGACGGGTGGAGGTATATGCTTCGGACCGATTCTTGCTATCGACACTACTTGTATGCCGAATGCTCTCTACTAGTAGTATTCGTTTATGCAAAACAGACACCCGCCCCTGAGATATGCTTTGAGCTAAACTACGATAATGCAAGTCATGCTAGTATAGTATCTAGCAGCTTCCCCTTCATGTGGTAGTACGAGAGGGTCGGTGCAACCGACACAAAGCGCCCCGCGTGCGGAGAGGCGGGGTCGCTGCTATCAACGGAAACTATAAATACATCCATCGGGTGATACCGAACCCCCATTCACCTCAGATTTTGATAAATTCTACGAAAACATGCCCGGCGAAGATTATGAAACCTTCAAACTTGGAGACTGGGAGCTCCAGAGCGGAGAAAAGATCCCGGATGCTCACATCACATACAAAACCTTTGGTGATCCCAAATCACCAGCAATCATTTATCCCAGCTGGTTCTCTGGCAGTACGTTTGATCCAACTCTGGATGCTAATACGCTGGTCTAAGCTGATTACTATTAACTGTAGTGATATCCGATAATTTCTGGCTCATCGGAGAAGATAAAACCCTCAACCCAGACAAATTCTACATCATCGTCCCCGCACTCTTTGGAAATGGACAATCGTCTTCCCCATCAAATCAGCCCACTCCCGCACCCTTCCCTAAATGCTCTTTCTACGATAATGTGCGTGCCCAGCATGAACTCGTCACTAAACACCTAGGTATCACCCATGCACGAGCCGTGGTCGGATGGTCCATGGGCGCTGCGCAGACCTTCCAGTGGGCAACTCAGTATCCCGAGTTTATGGATATTGCGGTGCCATTTTGTGGATCGGCAAAGACTTCCTTGCATAATCAGGTCTTTTTGGAAGGTGTAAAGAGTGCCCTGATTGCTGTTAAGGATACGAGGTCTGCTGGTTCTGGCGCGATTGGTGTGAAGGAAGGACAGCCGGATGTTCGGGTTTGGTCTGCTCGTGAGAAGGATGTTGGTCTTAAAGCGTTGGGTAGGGTATATGCTGGCTGGTAAGAACCATCAAACAAACCGCGCATGAATAATAAATTTAAGAAGATATTTGCTAACGGTATGGCGGTATGAATAGGGGGTTTAGTCAGGCATTCTACAGACACAAGCTGTACGAGACTGTGCTCGGGTACAAGGGGCTTGAGGACTTTATGCAGAATTTCTGGGAGAAGTGGGCTTGCTCGAAAGGTGAGTAATCGGTAGAGTTTATCGGTGACTCACTCGCCGGACGTTGACTAATTGGATATAGATCCTGAAAACCTGCTCGTCATGATCCAGACCTGGCAGAATGGCGATGTCTCTAAACAAGAGCCCTATAATGGGGACTTTGAGAAGGCCTTGGCATCGATCAAAGCGAAGACGTTGGTTTTGCCTGCCAAGACAGATTTATATTTCCCGTAAGATGAGGTCGAGAAAATCTTCTTCGAAGATACAGTTGCTGATCAAGTGGGTGCATAGACCGGAGGATTCGGAGTATGAAGTTGCTTCCATGAAGCCAGGTATTGGAAAGTTGGATGTATTTCCTTCGATTTGGGGTCGTGAGTACCTTGTTTTATTTCTTTTTACTGTCTTTGCGTTTAAATCTAACATTGTAATGCAGACTGGGCAGGAGGGCCGGGGGATAGCAAAGAAGATGTCGAATGGCTGGACAGACAGTTGGCGGGATTCTTTGCTGAGAATAAACCAGATCGTGTTACCGGGCTAGCACAGAAGCTGGCTGAGGCACTGTAATTTTCGATGTGAGATGAGGAATGGATGACGGTAGTCAATTTATTACAATAACAGGATGACCCAATCATCAGCAACAGGGGCATTCAAAGCTCCGTCAGTATCTATTTTTACGAATTAAATTACGGATATACGTGATCGAGGACATGGGGATTTGACGTAACAAGTAGGAGTTTCCGAGCCGTGGCCTCAAGCTCCTACTACATTCGGGACTCCTATGTACTGTATCGTACTTATTGGGTTGACATGAACTAGTACGAGTAGAACGCTGACGTCGCAAATCCTCTCATTCGCGCCTCAGGCACTTTGGAATATCATAATTGGAGCACTAGACACGGCGAACCGAGTATTCCTTTCCCCAGACCTTCCACCGAGAAACGCGAAGGATAGAAATTGTTTCCGGGCAGACGCCCGGGTTGATCGACAGCAACTGAAGTGGATTGGGTTGCCAGTTATACTCGGATTTTTCGAGCTATATAAGCTCTGGAACTGTGTTCTAATAGATGGAGGACGTTTGAGCGTGACACCGGCCACCTTTTAAATTGCTTGATTCGATGGGAAAAGGAATATGGAAACTTTCCCCAGAAGTAAACAATAATGATTTCGAGAGCACATCATAGACGAGTATTGAAAACTGTGAACTCAAAACTTGCGAGGTGAATCAGGCAGTCAGGCAATATATGATCATGTGATCCCCGACTTAGCGCCCGCATGGAAGCGCCGCGTATAATCGTTCGTCGCCGAATCACCGACACCAACCAACTCCTTGACTTGCCACTCTTTTCTCGTCGCATTGCAACCCTCGGATTCTTTTGTTTCTATTTCCCCTATTTCCACCATTTCCCTCTTACTTCGGTGCTCTCCACATCACGCGATCGTGACGTCGCTTAGTTTCTGCCGTTATCTAATCCCTATCTTCGTCGCAAAGCTACCAGCGACCATCTTTGAGCAACTCCGCCCTTCCTTCATACGATCATAATGGCCACACCTCCCGCTCGACAGTGGGGTGTTACCCCTCCCATTTCGACCATTCTTCCCACCCAGGACGAGTTGGCCGCTAACGATGATCTCATCGCTGAACTGAAAGCACAGAACAACTTCGAATTACCCTCAGAGACCGAACGAAGGTGCGTGACTGAGGTCGAAGAGATGGACCCGGGGGAAGCCTCGGAGCATTGCGCTGACAATGAGAGTACAGAAAGCAAATTCTTCAACTTCTCCAGCGCGTCGCGCTTGAGTTCGTCAAGGGCGTCAGTCGAAAGAAAGGGCTTTCCCAGGCTGCCGTAGAGGCCGCGGGAGGTAAAGTCTTTGCCTATGGAAGTTATCGGCTGGGTGTTTATGGCCCGGGTAAGTTCACTCGGTCTCCTTTGACAACATGAAGTGATCGCTAACCACGGTTGATCATAGGATCGGATATCGATACCCTAGTCGTCGGCCCGAAGCACGTCGTTCGAGACGATTTCTTTTCCGACTTCCCTCCAGTTCTCGAACAGATCGCGCCTAAAGGGTCCATCGAGAAAATGACCCCGGTCCCCGATGCCTTCGTTCCTATCATCAAGCTAGAGATATCCGGCATCAGTATTGATCTGATTTTCGCACGACTGGTCGTCTCCTCCGTGCCAATGAACCTAGATCTCAAGAACAATGACTACCTCAGAGGCCTGGATGAGTTCGAGGTACGATCGTTGAATGGAACGCGTGTCACTGATGAAATTTTGGAACTTGTTCCCCAGCAAAAGACCTTCCGTCTTGCTTTACGCGCGATTAAGCTCTGGGCTCAACGTATGTGGGATTTCCTCTTACTTACAAGCTGGTCAATATCTAATACCTTCTTCTTTGAATAGGCCGCGCAATCTACTCAAATATCGTTGGTTTTCCCGGAGGTGTTGCATGGGCAATGCTCGTGGCCCGAGTCTGTCAGCTATACCCTCAAGCGACCGGCTCTGTCATTGTTGGAAAGTTCTTCAGAATCATGAACAAGTGGGCATGGCCACAGCCAGTTTTATTGAAGCAGATTGAAGATGGTCCTTTGCAGATGAAAGTTTGGAACCCGAAAGTAGGAATGCCCATACCCCTTCGTGTGCTACTCATACTGACCGAAACGTTCAGATTTATCACGGCGACCGATTCCACCTGATGCCCATTATCACCCCTGCCTACCCTTCAATGTGTGCAACACATAATATTTCCATGTCAACAAAGGCTGTGATTCTGCGCGAGCTTGCAAGAGGTGGCGATATTGTGGACAAGATCTTTACCAAGCAAAATTCATGGAACGACCTGTTCACTCGGCATTCCTTCTTCACCCAAGCCTATAAGTACTACTTGAACATCACAGCCACAAGTAAGACAAAGGAAGCGGAAGCGGTCTGGTCTGGTCTTGTTGAATCTAAGCTACGTCACCTTGTCGGCGCTCTTGACCGCAAAGCAATCATTGCCGTTGCACATCCCTTCCCTAAGGGTTTCGAAAGAACTCATCTCGTTTCAAGCCCACAGGAGATGGAAGCTGTCAAAAATGGATCTACTCAATACCAGGCTAAAGGCACGACAACCGAGACCACGGATGAGACCAAAGATGCCGCCCACCAAGCTGCGGCGGAGAATGGAGCTGAAAATGCCCAAGCGCCAGCCCCCACAGAGCAAAAGCCTGAGACCGAACCCCAGAATGTTTACACAACTAGCTATTATATCGGTCTAGAGCTTAACCAGCTTGAACCAGGTATGATTCCACCACCATCTTTCCATATTATAAAATACTAATCGTCATAGGTGCTCCGCGCTCCCTGGATATTTCGGCAGATGCTAATATCTTCAAATCGACTTGCACCTCGTGGCCTGGCTACTTGCAGGATATCCACGAACTGTCGATCACCCATGTTCGCAGGTACGTATTCAACCCTGTATTAAGTCGCTGTTCACTCTGACCGTTTCTAGCTTCGAGTTACCCGATGATGTGTTCCAGCCTGGCGAAGTCCGGCCCTCCCGACCAGTGAAAACGAAGAAGAAGGTTGTCAAGAAGAGTGCCGAGGCTGCCGGTCAGAAGCGCAACATCAGCGACCTGGACGTAAGTCAACGGAAAAGAGCGAGGAGGACCTGACTCGGCAAGCCACCGATACTCGAACTCGCCCGCCCATATCCTACGCACGGATATGCATGGTACCAGCGGCCAGAATTACTAACTTTCGAATCACTATAGGATTCGGCTCAAAGCGCAGCGAAGCGTCAAGTTACTTCGAATGTCGCCGCCCCCGCTTGAACGAAAGTCACAACCTGATCCCACTCTCTCACGTCGGGGCTGGTCCCCGTCCAAAATTGAAACAGGAACCTCGGTCTGCGCATATGCGTAACCAGTAGGTTCCTAGTCTGTAATATATCGAAATCGCCTGTGAATCCGAACACTAAATCCCCCCATTCAACGGCTACCGCCGCAATGAGCAACCCACGGAGCACAAGGTTGGTCTCTTTCTTTCTTTCTTCCACTTACCTTTTCTATGATGCCATTGCAGGGCCGGCGATTAGATTAGAGGCTCTCTTTCCTCGGGAACAAAAATTCTGAGCGCATTGATCCGCCCTGATTCCCACATCTGCAAATTTGGGTTTCTTTCTGTTGTCACATTATCAACACCGAAGTAGTCTGCTCTTCTCGGTGCGTTAAATTGAGCCGTATGGTGCTCCTCGTTCGGTTATCTTCTACATAGCTTAGCTAGGGTAGTCCAATCGAAGATATTTTTCTCGTACGCATGATCCTAGCACATATTTAATTTAAACCCATGAAGTTGATTCAAGTTGATTGCTACCTGAGTATATATAGCAACCACCGACATGAATACATGAAATAAAAAATTGTGATTTTCCAAGGTTTGCTTCGCTTCATTCAATGTCTTTTACCATATAGTACGGAGCTCCAAGACGATTGAAGATCTTGAACTCACCCGGCTTCACGTACATGGCCTTGGTCTCAGCTAGGTATTCATTATAGTACTCCTTTGTCATTTGTTGCTGTCGACAGGTTAGTGCACGCTAGGCTTTCATCAACTTTTTGCAGCCTACTCACAGTTTCAAACCACTCGGTCGATGCAGCCCTAAAGAAACAATAAGCACTGTAATTGAGGGGAAGAAAAGTGACTCTCACCAGTTTTCAACCCAACGCACGGTACCTGGATCAGTAGGTGACTGGTACACTTCAAAGAAGCGACATTCGGGCTCGGCTATCACGGCTTCATAGACAGGTTTGAAGAGTTCGAAGAATCGGGGGACATTGGCGGGATCGATATGCACGGTAACGTGAAGACTGAGTCCAGGAGTAGAAGCCATCCTGGAGTGATAATTTAGAGAGGCTACTACCACTATCGAAGGTTTGAATGAGCACCTTATATGGTCTTCAGCTTTGGTCAAATTTGGGGGCCAATTGAAGGGAGAGTCGGATATTCTTGCAAAACAAATTTCAAAAAGAGCGAACTCGGAAACTTAACTGCAGCACTTGCTGGTTCATAATGCTACTAGCACCTGCAAAGATGAGCTGTAGCTCTTAGTTCATGTGGACTCTGCATGACTCGCATCACGAAGCGGCGAATGAGAAGGCTCGATTTTAAGCCATACATATTGGGATCTGATACCTCATGTCGCACAGAGACTTAGTAAGTACACACCGCTATACCTACTAGTACTTCTTTAAGCCTCAGCTAGTCTTTTACTCTACAAATTTTCTCGCAAGCGTCTCTCTCCGTTAGTAGATACTGACATAACTATGATCCACTCCTATCATGAAAAGCTGTGCCAATCTCGTATTAAATTGCTTGCACGGCCAGAGGTTGATATGGCTCTTCTAAATAGGCCACCTCGTCGTCTGTCAAATCTACCTCCAGTGTCTCAAGTGCTGCTTCGATTCGGTGGATGCTGTTCAGTCCTACGATGGGACAAGCACCTTTCCTAAGCAGCCATGCCATCGCAACCGAACTCATTGTGCAATTCTTGCGGGTGGCTAAATCACCCACTCGATTGACAATGACTTCATTCTGATTCCCTACAAACCACCGCTTGGTTTTCTGATCTTGTTCTGCTCGCGATGACTTCTCCTCCCAGGGACGCGCCAAGAGGCCACGCGCCAACGGACTCCAGGGAATCAGCCCAACGCCGTCCGCTTCACAAAATGGATTCATCTCACGCTCCTCTTCACGATAAAGCAAATTATACAGTCCTTGCATACTAACAAAAGAAGTCCAGTTGTTCATTTTCGCAGTATATTGCAGTCGTGCGAATTCCCAACAGTGCATACTCGACGCCCCCAAGTAACGGACCTTGCCCATCTGAACAAGATCATGAAGTGCCCGCATTATCTCTTCCGGTGAAGTCTCGCGATCCAGCCGATGTAGTTGTAGGACATCGATATAATCCGTGTTCAATCGACGAAGGGAGCCTTCCACAGCATCAAAGATATGCTTGCGACTTAAACCCATCTGATTCACGAGAGGGCCGTCATTGAGAGCAGGATTCGGTCGCGAGTCAGGATCATCTTCAAGAACTGGATAGTAGAGCTTTGTCATGATAACCACTCTGCTGCGTGGGATAGAGTATCTCGCCAGGGCCTTTCCGATAATTGTTTCGGAATTCCCGTTGGAATATGTATTGGCCGTATCGAAGGTGTTAATTCCCAAGTCATAGGCTTGTTTGAGGAGTGGGAGAGACTCTTCTTCACCGAGAATCCAAGGAGATCCCTCCCAATTCGGATTGCCATAGCTCATGCAGCCGAGGATTATGCGAGACACTTTGAGCCCGCTATTGCCCAGTCGTTGGTATTGCATTTTCGGATACCGGGGGGTTTTCGCGGTGCCTTGAGCGTTGGAATCGGCGTCTGATAGATCCGTATGCATTTTGTATTTGTGAAATTTGTTATTTTACTTGGCTGAAAAGGAAGCCGCTGATCTGGATACCTGGCGCCTTTATGTTTTGCTAGCGGTTACGAACCGGCGAGTTGCTCGGGAATCTCCCCGTGTCCATTGCCGAAAATTCCCCCAGCATGCTAGGATGTTTCAAACCTTGATTATGAATTAGAGGATCGACTTATACAGAGCAAATTTATCTTCCATCAAATTTTAACCATCTGGATTCATGGGATTTCCGATTAACCTCGTTACTATTTAGCCGGCGCCGTTTGACAGCATGCCGGGGAAGGTAAATTCTCCAAAATCCGCAAATAAAAAGTCGTCTACAGGTGCAGCCAGGGTATCTTCTACAAATGAGAATGGCTCTGCTTGAGGACCCATCTGAGCATGATGGTTTTGTGTCTGGTAATCGATCGCACCGGCACCAACAGCTAGCGTGGAGATGGTCTGTTGCCCATCCCTTTGTAGCATTCCAACACACTCGCGCAACTTTCGCGTCAATCCTGGTGTCATTCGGCATATTGGATGCTGCTGAATGGAAGGCGTCGCTTCAAAAAGCTCCAATACTCTCCGGATCAACTCGAAGTCTTGGTCAGGCGAGATTGACAGCTGAACGTGATAGTTTCTCGTAACTTCCAGCAAGAAGTGACCCGCGAAAGCAATCATGATGTGAAAGTAATGTGGCATTCCAACCAGACTGTGTTGAAGGTTGTGCTCGTCGAGAATCATCTCGAAAATTGCAACTGCAGCTCCATGTGCCATGCTCGCTGCGGTGACGAAGTGAGATGGGATGCCTTCTCCGTTGAGCCCTTTGAACACTTGGTGACCTAGATATAGTTTACCAAAGTGATAATGCAACTGTAAGCCGCATTTTGGGAAGTCTCCGATGTAAGGATCAGGCTTGAACAAGGCCGAGAATTTGGTGAACCATCGATCGAGTTGGCGAGAATAGTGAATGATCTGATTTGAGAGTGACTGCGGAACACGAGACTCTTGATCAGAGCCTAGCAAATCACGGACTTGACTCATTATAACCAAAAGAGCCACTTGGGATATAATTCGGACGTCTGAGTCTGTGGTATCCTCTCGAGCTAGGAATGTTTCCCAGCCAAGAGCGATCTCTTTGTCATTGCGTAGCAAGGGATCGCGGTTGTGCAGAATAGAAAGGTGTTGATCCGTAATAAAGATGAGATACCACAATCTGACGCGGTCCTTGAGCGCATCTATCTCGGGTGGTGAGGTAGGAACATTTTCAGTTGACAAGAGTCGAGGGTCTATTGGTTTCGCGAGACGGCCAAAGCCACGATGAAGGCGCATGTCTGCTGCACGCCTAATGGCATCACTAGCCAAGATTCTCGATGCGTCGGAAAGCCAGAATGAACTTATACACAAAGCTCGGACATATTCCAAGTCATGCTTTTCAAATATTGACCTAGATACCAAGCGGCGAAACTCGCGATTGCAGGCTTCGTAGGTCTTCTGGCCATTGGGATCCTGGAGTGATGAAACTGTGCAGATCGCAGCAAATAGCACCGGTGATGTGATTCTGATTTGCTGGAGGCTGTGATAGCCACTACAGATCCCGTATAGATACGGATCAAGTCGAGTGAAGTACCGATCTACGAGTTCCTCTGCCACTTCTGGTGTGATGATTCTTTTACCAATGAGGTCTTGATTCATTGGATTTTGTTTTTGGCGCGTGGTGCTCCCCGGAGTATTGTCGGAAGACCCAGGGCTTCCAAGTTTAGCAATGTCTAAAAATGTGTCGATGGGGGCTTGGACTGCGGAAGGTGTGTCTGGTGGTGATATTTCACATCCATCAAGATCTTCGTGGTCCCCATCTAGCTCGTCACTTTGGGAAGCCTTGACCTCTTCCTGGCCGGATTCCTCGGCTGTGAGCAGAGGCCTTGGCCGCGGGAGACTGAGATGCTGACAGATGTTATCAAGGACCTCGTGAATTCCTTGGATATCATTTTGCAATTGCTCGGTATTTCTGTTGCCTGTGTCAGTTTCATATCAGGAAAGGGTTATTTGAGTATCAAGGACCCACTTGACCTCCTCTACTAAGGATTGCAAACTCTTGTTTAACACGCAAGAGAGACCGCGTCGACGACAACGTGTGCAAGGTGGACCATTTGTCATATCACATTTAATCTGGAGTGTTGTCAGAGCCTAGCCAATGGACCATACCACAATTCTGCTCCTACCTTCTGTTTCCTACACGCTCCGCAGGCAGTGATCTTCCGGGTAATCCCCGGCAGAACATCCAATACACTGGCATCTTTCCCTTCACTAAAATGAGGCTGAGAACTCGACTCCGGCAAGGCCTCCGAAGCATCATCGGTCAAAGTCCGCTTTCTCTTCGCCATAACTTGACAAGATGTGGCCGCAAGGATATCTGAGACGTTCGATGTGACGGAAACCAGGACGATAGGGCTCCGGACAGTACCCCGAGGGGGTTTATCTAGGCTTGAGGGGCAAACGAGTAGCCCCGACATGACGAAATGCGACCGTGCGATTCGTCGATACCGTCCAGAGCTAATTATTTGAGCATGACCTCGTACTCAGCAGATCTGGCATTGATCAGCCCATCCCCCGGAGATTTCTCCACTGCCCAGGGTTCATTGGTGCAATCTACCCGCACCGATGGAGAAGAATCCGGGGCGGAGATGTCGGACTGTCTCCGTGAGGGAGGAATGCCGGTAGGCAGCTCGAAGCGATGGTATAAGGCGGGGATGGAGGGGTAACTGACATGAATTTGGGTTTACGATATCTCTACGAGACAAGCTCAGCAGCATGACATCTACCATCGCGAATAAGGCAAAGGTTATACCACGTGGGATTTACGTTCCCGTGGTCTCGCTATACAAGTCCACCAAACGACAGGAAGTCGACTACGATGCATCCTACAGGTTATTCTGCCATCTAATCCGTGGGGGCTTGAATGGACTGGTACTCGCAGGAACCAATGCGGAAGCCGTTTTGCTCTCTGTCGAAGAGCGCAAGGAATTGGTTAAAATTGCACGCAAAGCTGCAGTGGATCTTGGACGTCCAAATTTCCCCATCGTCGCTGGGATCAGTGGACAGTCAACAAATGAATCAATTCGCCTTGCCGAGGATGCGCTGAATGCAGGTGCTGATTTTGGCTTATTATTACCACCGAATTATTGGGCAAAGGCCGTGACTAAAGATGCCTTGCTCGGATTCTACCGCGATGTCGCGGATGAGACTACTCTCCCGATCGTTATT
Source organism: Penicillium pancosmium (assembly GCA_031761475.1). NCBI lineage: Eukaryota > Fungi > Ascomycota > Eurotiomycetes > Eurotiales > Aspergillaceae > Penicillium > Penicillium pancosmium. The sequence goes on along the minus strand of JAVMSB010000118.1, from coordinate 55,448 downwards.
TACAGCGTGAGTATTTTGAGTCTACACCGCGCCAAGAAAATAAAACTGAAGATTTTTAGTTCCCAGCTATGTGCAATGGTGTCGACATGAACTCCGATACCCTCTCCGAACTTGCACAACATCCGAATATTGTTGGCGTTAAGTTGACATGCGGTAATGCCGGAAAGGTGACAAGACTCACCCAGGAATATAAGCATGAGCAATTCGCGGTATATGCTGGTTCCTCCGACTGGTTACTGCCTTGTTTGATAGGAAGCGGTGGTGGATGCGTGACTGGAATTGCCAACGTGTTTCCGAAATCCGTTTCCAGACTCTATGCCTTGTGGAATGATGGCAAAATCAAAGAAGCCCAAGAGCTTCAGGGTTTGGTGGCACAGGCTGAAAAGGCCTGCAAAGAAGGGATTGCGCCCACAAAGTATGCTGTTGGACACTTCACTGGTCCGGCTGCTGGTATTGCCGATCCAAAGACGTTTTGGCCGCGTAAGCCCTATCTTCCTGTAGATGGAGTGAAGGCAGCCTGGGTGGAAAAGGCCATGCAACACTTGGTTCAAATTGAGCAGAGCTTGCCCGATGCTGTATAAATTTCAATCGCGAAGATAGGAAAGGCAAATATTAGACATGCATATCGAATTAATAGCTATCTCCTTCGCGAAACTGGCACATGTGAATTCCCTGTCTATTTTTACCACTTACTATTTAGAGGTCTCGTATGTGGTTTTGTAACCACCTTTTCGACATAAAAGACCCAGCGTCAGATCTTCCACATTCTTCAATCATATTCCCTCTCCCTGTCACATCTGTCTTACACCAGGTCACCACCTCCTTGCGAGTAGGTAGGGCAGGATGCTTGGGCTGCCTTGATTAAAGACTTTACTGCGCTACAACAGCTTCTATTTTTTGCGCCAGAGAGCGATATCCAGAGAGTTGATAAAACTCACAATTTGCTTCTAGCGGATTCTTTCCCTTCCCTTTTCCCCGAGCATGAGACAGATGAGGGCTATTTTCAATACAAGTTCACGCTAGCCTCTTGGAACGACTCATGATCGAGAGTTTTGGTCATCATATTAATTTTGTCAAATATTATGAGATTCTGGTAAGTTGATAATTGCAGAACTCTTGCTTAGTGAGCAATACCTAGTTATTAACTTGAAATGTTGCTTTATATGATAGGGTGACTCGAGCAGAACAAAGAACGCTATTTGCACCTGGGCATGGAGGACGTTTTTGAAGAAATATTTATCAATCCAGATTTTCGTTTCGAAGACCCACAAGCCAATTGGTGGGGCTGCTTCTCACCCATAATGTCCCACAACTTGAGATGCTTCAGAAATTGCTACACCGCAAACTAGATGTTGGCCTTGTGCTTCATACAGCGACTGCGGATCCCGAATTCGGTGATTCGGACGATGGGGACGGGGGGAACATGGAGGTGGAAAATAACTCCGAACTTGGAAGTAAAATATGCGAGTTGATCGAGGCCAAATATCAGAAGCAAGCCTGTAAGCCCGAATCCACAGAAAATGGTTGGTGGGCTAAGCCCGAAGGGTCCTCTAATTGGGACTGAGGAATTTCGAAACTCAAATATCCTTGCCCTGTTCTCGAAATGGCGAGCTATGCACATATCTCCCCGTGATTATCAAAAGGCATGGAGGGAGAGTATCTATCGTCAATTTGGACATGACCGTGCTAAACACGAACTTGAAAACAATATCTATGAGAAGAAATCTTCCGCTAGTCTAATATACTTGATTCGCTGCCTCCAGAATGTGAATGCAATATGAATCGACCCATCGCGCTCAATTGAGATACTTGGATACGACAGCTCGCGGTTGAGTTTATTTTCGCTGTTATTTGTCAGGCAATAACCATCCCCTTCCTCAAGTGTCTTCCAATTCCAAGAGTTCCCGTTATCATCACTCCAAGCCACGTTCAATGGGGCTCTCGGAGCACCCCAGAAGGCTTCTTTTCCATGCTTGTTTGCTTGGTTGGCGCGAGTATCTGTGCCATCGTTTATATCGTCATATAAGCCATCCCGGCGTCCGATAGCATCCTTTTTCGAGGAGTGATTATAAACTAAGACAACACGACCGGAGGGCAAAGCATCGAAGCAAATGCCTGCGTTGGGGTTTGGCAAGATTGTCGGCTGCGGTTCACTCCAGTCAACCCCGTCTGGTGAAGTCGATAGGTAGACGTTATCTGCCCACCGACTTCGGTATAGTCCGAGGTAACTTCCATTCTTCAACTGCTGGATATTCATATGCACACACCCATAGCTTTTTGGTATCTCCTTTTCGCTCCATGTGACCCCTTCGTCTTTTGAGATCCGAATACAAGAGATATCATCACTTCCCAGCCAGCGCTCACCAGGCTCTGCGCGGCATTTGAAAATGGGCACCACCCAAGCACCATCCTCGAGAACAACAATAGGCTGTCGAATAAAGATACCTGCATCTCCAAACAGAATCGTTGGATCGGACCAGGTAACTCCATTATCTGCTGATTCCAATTGCTTCACAATTGCGGAATCCTGATTTCCCGCATCTTGCGATGTGTAAAGCAATCTGATTTCACCCGTGGAGGGAACGCGGAAGAGGACGGGGTTTTGCTCGCTGCGGGTATCATCGTGTGTCATTTTGACGGCATCTGTCCATGCATCTTGTCCAGATGGAATACGAGACATATAAATGCATATATCAGGTCGGCCTTCAATACTTCCCCCGAACCAGACACATAGAAGATCGCCATTTGGTAGAAGGAGAAGGTTGGAGGCGTGGCATTGCTGGGTGAGAGCGGGAATATAGGCTTCAGAGTATTTGAAATCTCTTTGAGAAGTGGAATGAAGCTTTGCAATGAATTCAGGTGCTTCTGTGACCGTCATGGTAGACACTGTGAGAGGGTTTCGTATCACAATATGAGAATCGTGGGAAAGCTCGAGGCGTTCAAGAGCGATTGGATTTAAAAGAATTGTCTTATCGATAACAGGTCCACCATTTCTTGAGATAAGAATGAATGATAAGTGGCTGAATAAGTCGCTTCTCAAAATTATCGGCTTGGTCGCCGGTGTTAACTGCGTAGTGCCAGAGGACGGAAGAAAGACCGACTTCAGGCGAGGTGCTCCGCTTCCCCACTTCCCCACGGGGTCTGCACAGGAAAGCTAATCGCATTTAGCTTTATTTACGACAAACAGTGTATGCTGACATGCATTCTTTATTTCACCATAGGGAAGCCTATTTATTGTCTATTTGTCCCCAGAGCCATTGAGTTATGAATGATTTCTAATCGAACGGGATCATCGAAATACCGATTCATAACCCTACGTTCTTACCAGTGAGAAATAATGGCTGGTGGAACCAGTATCTGGGTCAGCAGCGAGGCCAAAACTGATCCGAGAGCCATATTCAATCTTCGCCTTCTCTATCTGCTCGTTGCTGTGTCTTGGGGTGGCTCTTTTTACGGTTTCGATACTGGGAATATTGGGGGAATCCTTACTCTTCCATCATTCAAAAATGCATTCGGCCTTAACGATGTTTCCCAAGCAGAGCAAGACAATCGTACGGTTTGTTTTTCAAGTCCAGAAATCTTTGTATTTTCTCTAACCTTTGCAAGGGAACAATCGCATCCATGCTCGCAGCTGGTGGCTCGGTCGGGGCGTTGCTAGCAGCGCCCACATCCGATTATTTGGGCCGTAAGTGGTCCGTGTTCAGCTGGGGATTGGTTTTTGTCTTGGGCGCTGCAATGCAGATGATTGCAGATTATGATGTCCTTCTGGCCGGTCGTTTCATTGCCGGTATGGGTGTTGGCGCGTCATCAATGCTCACTCCTCAATTCCTGGCCGAGAATTCCCCTAAATCTGTCCGCGGGTCAATGACAGCGACATATAACCTGATGATCGTGACATCATTGATGTTGGCCTTTTGGGTGAACTATGGAGTCTCCAAATGGTCCTTTCCAGGTGTTGAGTTTGACGACACCCAGTGGCGCGTCTCAATGGGTATCCAAATTATTCCTGGTGCCCTTTTGTGTTTGATGATTCCATTTGTACCGGAAACCCCGCGGTGGCTGATCAACCATGGCAAGTCTGAGCAGGGCCTCAAGAATATCTGCCAGCTCAGAAAGTTGCCAGCGGATCATGAATACGTGCAAACTGAATATCGCGAGATCGAAGCGCAGGCAAGGCAAGAGCAGGAATCTTATACAGGACACAACTATTGGGTTGTCGTAAAGGATATCTTCACGTCCAGAAGCAACTTTCAGCGTTTCTTCCTGGCTGTCATGCTTTTCTTGTTCCATAAATTTACGGGAACAGACTCTCTGAACGTGAGTGGATTTTCTTCGGCTGGTATTCTATGAATTTTATTAACAGGCGAATAGTACTATGCCCCTGAGATATTTGCTTTGATCGGTGTCAATTCTGGCTCGTCTAGCCTGCTTACAACCGGTATATACGGCGTTGTCAAGACGGTGACAACTATATTTTATGTGGGCTTCCTGGTTGACCGAGTTGGTCGTCGGCTTCCCCTTCTTGTAGGTGCCACAATGCAAGCTACTGCGATGTTGTATCTCGCTCTATACCTGCGATTTGCGGGAACCAATACGGATAATGTGGAAGGAACACCAGCGGGGGGAATTGTCGGCATTATATGGATCTATATCTACGCATTTGGATGGTCATTTGGACACTCAGTTGCATGCTATGTTGTTGCAGCAGAGATATTCCCTACCAGAATTGTAAGTTTCTGCGAATTGCCCCGATCTGACCGAGCAAGCCTAACAAAATTCTAGCGATCATTTTGCATGGCTATTTGCTTCTTCATTAACTGGATCGTGGACTACGGTATAACCAGAGCGACCCCAAATATGATAACTGAAATGGGCTGGGGGGTGTTTCTACTCTATGCGATGCTGACATACCTTGGGGTGATTTTTGTCTACTTCTGCCTCCCCGAGATGAAGGGCCGCTCGATCGAGAGTATGGACAATCTCTTCGAAAGACCGCTGTGGCTGATGTGGCGACATGCATATCCCACCGAGGAAGAAAAGATTCGATCTGATGTTCGTGAGAACATTGTTGCCGGGAAACTGGACAATGATGATGAGAGGCAGAAAGATCGTGCAGAGCACGTGGAAAACGCCTAAAGGGCCTGGACCGGAGGATGGTAACTGGTAGCTTAGCTTTACCAGAGATAAACTCGCAAGTGCTAATAATTTCCGAAATGATTTGGTAAATATTATTGTTGAATCTTAATGGAGATCGGGATAGCCCCGGCTTGGTAAATGAGGGGTAGTCGGCCTGGAGATCTCTACGGGATTCTCCCCGACTCTTCGCAACGCGTTTGAGACCAACTCGAATTGTTCTTATGTGACTAATATCCAACTGTTATAACAAGAAAGCATTCAGCTATCTTATGAATCATTCTCATTGATCTCACTTCAACAAAATGGCTGACACATTGGAACACACAACCTTTACCCTTAACACCGGTGCCAAAATCCCCGCAATTGGATTTGGCACTTGGAAAGCTGGGCCTGGAGAAGCCGCTGCTGCGGTTAAATCAGCATTTGATGTGGGGTATAGACATTTTGTAAGTCCTCAACATGCTCCTTATTTGTTTGATGCCTACGCTAACATGTTGAATAGGATTGTGCTCCCCTTTGTACGTTAGCTTCAAATTTCAGTTGGAACAAAAGACTGACATTTATTATAGATGGAAACGAAGCTGAGATTGGACAAGTATTTGAAACCACTCAAGTGCCACGAAATGAGTACTTTGTGACTACCAAACTGTACGCCTCTCGAGATCCACGAGAAGTTGCGAAGTCAACTAATCTCATAATTTTCCTAGTTGGTCATCCGACCATCGTCGAGTTGTCCCCGCCCTTCAAAAATCACTTGACGATTTGCGACTCGATTACGTCGACCTGTATCTCATGCATTGGCCTGTTACCCTGCCCGCTTCATCTCCGGAGACATACGGAAAGGAGGATCGTACGGCCCATGACCCCGACTGGGACTTTAGGGACACTTGGCGTGAGATGGAAAAGCTCTTACAGACAGGAAAAGTACGCGCCATAGGCGTTGCAAACTTTTCAACCGTCAACTTAGAAAAGCTGCTAAAGAGCTGCTCTGTCGTGCCCGCGGTCAACCAAACCGAGATTCAACCTTTGCTCCCTCAGAAGAAACTCAATACTCTTTGCATAAAGCATGGTGTTCACCAGACAGCATTCGGGCCCCTGGGAGGAAGTGGGAGCACTTTGCATGAGGACCCTATTATTAACACCATAGCGCAAAAGAGGGGCTGCAGCTCGGGCAACGTGTTGCTTAGTTGGGGAGTAAAGAAGGGTTGGAGTGTCATTCCAAAGAGCATAAATCCTTCAAGAATTGCCAAAAATCTTCAGCAATGTTTTGTTATGGATGTCAACGAAACAGTTAAGATTGACAAGCTTGTTACGTCTCTAGGAGGCAAGAGATTCAATCGGCCAAACTGGGGAACAACAATTTTTCACGACGATGCCGATGCAAATGTTCAATAATTCGACATGATTAATAGAAATATACACTATATGACAAGTCAATGGCTGCCCCTTCATAACTGATTGATGATCACAAGCCTTAACAGCTCAGTTTTGCTTGATGATAACATGTCCTGTCAACAGAGACATTCTTACTTGACGAGGCGTTGCGCCAATTGAAAAAAAATACCAGGGTTGGCTTATAATCCATGGTTTCAGTGAAGGACTGTATAATTGGAACCAAGTTGTTGATCAAAATTTGGGTGATGTTTGAAGGTCTACCGATCCAAACTACTCCTGATCGACGACGCTCTAATTAGACCCGCCTGTGCCTGGCCAATCACAGTCGCCTAGCTTCATTCCTCTCTCATAGGAGTGTTGATCGCCGCCTCGACACATAATCTGATTACAAATGCTGAAACTATGTATTTGGTTTCCGACGAGAGCCGAATACCCCGCGACGCTGGGCCACTTTAAGTATCAAGCGTTAACCACGATAGCAATTTCATCCTCAATTTCTGTTCCGAATGTCGCACAATATCCTTGTTACCGGCGCATCCGGATACCTCGGAGGAACATTACTCGCTCGATGGGCCAGCGCCAAGCTCCCTGCATACCAGAGGCTCTTCGCTCTCGTACGCACGGACGAGCAAAGCGAGGCAGTCAAGCAGTATGGCGCAGAACCGATCAGATTCAATATTAAAGGTGAATCCGGCGTCACTACAGCCATCATCGAAAACAAAATCTCCATTATCTACTTTCTGATTGATGCCACGGCCTCTGAAACCCAGGTGCAGATGATCAAAGCCCTGGCAGAAGTGAAGAAACAAACTGGACAAGATGTACACTTCCTCCATACATCTGGCGCAAAGCTATTCAGTAGCCATGCAGGTCTTCCGACAGATTCCCCGATTCCCGATAATGATCCAGGGCTTTATGACCTCCAGAAAACTTCACATACTCGGTATCCATTTGTTGCAAAGGCATTGAATGCCAATAATACAATCATCGAAAATGCTTTGGAGTATGACGTGAAGAGCTACATATTTGTGCCATGTGTTGTGTACGGGAAAGGCGAGGGATTTGGAAATAAAACCTCCATTCAAACGGTGGCCATTGTGAATGCAGCCAAACAACTTCGACGAGTTTACCGACCCGACCCTGATGATTATGTATGTTTCACTGTTTCCTTTTCAAGCCAGTCCGGATACTGATATTTTAAGACCTGGCCTGTGAGCCATGTCCGTGACAACGCAGGGTTGTACCTGGAAATCATTCGAAACATATTGTCTGATAAGGAAATAGGCCATGGAAAAAATGGGTACTATCTTGCATCAAGTGGCAGCGTGCCTTGGAACAGTCTCTATACCGCGATGGCTAAGCGCCTTGCTGCGCAAGATGTTGTCGACAACGAAAATGTCGAGCTAACTGACAACGATGCATTGGAGAGAATGGGAGCGGCGCTTGGATGTACAAAAGACATGGTTCCGCTGTTTCTGGGGGGAAAGTGCACATTGGAAGCCAAGCATGGTTATGAGATTGGATGGGCTCCTCAATATTCAGCGGAGCATATTCTTGAAATGGCTGATGCAGAGGTTGACTTGATTCTCCAAGAATCATAATATGGTCAAATGTGACTATGGACAGTCCCTATAGAAGGATATCAAGGAATACTATGAGTTGTTCTCAATAGGTCTAGATATTTACGAGATCAAAAATAACCTCTTGCTCATGCAAGCTGCGATATCGGGACTTTCGACCACCAGAATTCCGTCTCCTCGCTTGCCCATTCATCTTTCACGAATTTAGCTGGAGGTGCAATAGGTCCTCCAATCAGCTCCTCATTCCCTTCCCCAAAAATCAGAATCCGTGTATTTTCTGGCACATACGGCTCCCACCTAGGGCGGTCTCCATAGCGGCCAGAGATGGCATTCGGATCTCCCTTCGTGATAAAGCTGGTGACATAGGCATGGTAAGTTCCAGACAGTTCTTTTTGAGACTCAGATATCCCGGTAATAGAGTTATTGTACGTCTCGTAATACATGTTGTCACCATGATTTGCACGGCCGACCACCGTTCTTGGAAGTGCCCAGTTGTATAGGTAGGCCGGGACACCCTGGGAAGCAGCAAAATGTGCTGTTTGTCGCACTGGTGCCACATAGGCATAGTGTCCATATGCAGCTTCAATTCGCTTGTATTGTGGTCCAAGGCCATGACCTCCTCTTGTTTCCAGATATGGCGAGCGAGAGCTCAGACTAGGGTCAGGGTATAGGCGGTCGATGGTATCAAGATCATCCTTAGATAACTCAGGAAGTAGATCCTGCCAAAAATTCCGGAATTGTCCCGGACTAGACATTTTTTGATCCACATACATTGTTCCTTCGTTGCTGTTGAAGCCTGTCATTATGGGAACCTTGTTCCAGAGAAGAGAGTTCCATGCGTCTAGTGGCTTGCGTGGAATGATATCTTCATCAATCACAGGTTGAAATGCCCATCTGAGCGATGGGTTATATTTATCAAAAACCTTTGTTTGCGCGTTCGTAACCGTTGAGCTAGGCAATGAGCGTAGAAACGGGAAGATCTCAGATTCAGAGATGTCTGATGGACAACCGACTTCTTGGAGGTAATCTTGAAACTGTTGCTCATGGACTTTTGCATCATAGGGACGCACTGCTCGGGATGTGGGCGATCCAGACTCTAAAATCACACGATGGAAGAACGGTGAGGCTTGGGCATCATATTTGAGCAAATGGTGTCCAATCTGACCTTTTGTTAGCAATCATGACCCTCGACGAAAGGAATTGATCTCACCGAATGCGCTCCGGCAGATAGGCCGAAAAGAGTGACGTTTCCAGGATCGCCGCCAAATTGCTTGATGTTTTCCTGCACCCACTCAAATAGGTGAACTTGATCACGAAGACCAAGATTCAGAACGCCCTCTTTCTTGGACAAGGCCGATGATAAAAAGCCCAATGCCCCGATACGATAACCGAAGCTAACACCGATGAATGGCTCTTCAGACCATGCCACCATCGATCCAGTGTCGTGCATCGCAGCAGCACCTCGGTTGAAAGCGCCACCATGGATATAGATAGCAACAGGCAGTCTGTCATTTTGGCCAGTCCCGGTCGGTCGGAAAATGTTAGCAGTCAGGCAATCTTCACTCTGCTCTAGCTTTGGTCCACCAGCCAGTAATGCTTTGCCGGGGGCTGCTGGTCCGAATCTGGTGGCGTCAATGCTTTGCGTAGAGGCGGGAACTCTCTCGGCAGGCTTGAATCGCCTTTCGCCGACAGGAGGGAGAGCATAGGGCACTCCTAGGAACGCCTCAACAGATTGAGGGGCTGCCTCCTCACGAATTGTTCCAATCACCTTGCCTTGGGCAAGGGTGACGGTAGGATGATCAGATGAGCCGCTCGTCATGATTCGCTTCGTCTGTGTTTAGCGTGGTGTTTGATCTGTCACAGGGGCAGGCGCAGGAGTCAGATATAGGGATGTGCGCTTTTCTCTCCGGGAGATAGAAGTAGCTCCGTGCGGGGAGATAGAACCCGTCTTTGGAAGGGGAAGGAGCAGTGGAGACACGGTTTATCACCGATGGCGTGAAGATAGGAGGAGTCATGACAGTTGATTCCTTTATCTTGTGGGGCCACATACGACAAAGTCGATAGCGAGCCGGGTCAGACCAGGAACTCCTATCTCTTTTCGCAGACTGACAATCAGATACAGAGCAATTGGGGTTTGGCTCTATATTGCCCCAAATATTGGAGTCATAATAAAGTCGTCGACCACCCTACTAAATAAATCCCATCCGATCGATAGTCGAGATTTCTTCATTGATATGGGAGTCCTTGATGCCCATGTGGACTCGGAGCGGGGAAGAAGAGTTAAACCAAACTATATTTCAATTGACGTTGGTCCTTGCAAAAACAACTTGAACAATTCTTACTGAATAACCATGTGGCCCATGGTACAGTTTCCAGGTCTAGAGTTCCAATTAGAATTTTCCCTCGTATTTACAGCTTAAGGCATAGATATGTGATGTTTCGGAAAGCCTTGGCCACTACTATCAAATCGGTTGATCTCGGCGAGAATCCGAAGACACTCACTACTCCGCATTCATGGTTTGAGCTAAAAGTTGGGGCTGTTCTGGGCGGAGATAACGCGAGAATGGCCAGCTTCGCTTTAAAAGAGCCATTGGTGAAGACTTATCTTGTACCCTTTCCCCTTTTCTGCGTAAAGTATTGTCTTTTACTACTCATGAGTCTTCCGTGATGGCTGAAATTTCAAAAAAGCCTGTTCTTGATGAGGAATCTCCTGAAAACTTGAAGGATGTACAAGCCGGCACAGTCACCGATCTTGACGAGGGAGAGTTATTTCTCCATGAGCATGGATTCTCACAAGAGACCCTTCAAGAAATGCTTGAAGATGAACCACGGAATAAAGCCTTAGTCCGCAGAGTCGATCTCATTCTTTTACCACTTCTTGCTGGTACCTATACACTACAGTACATCGACAAGTCAGCGCTAGCCTACTCGGCAGTATTCGACCTCCTGACATCGACGAATATGTCCAGTAATGAGTACAGCTGGTTAGCTAGTATCTTTTACTTCGCGTATCTTGTTGCCGAATACCCTTGGAATCTTCTCGCCCAGAGAACGAGGCTGGGAAAAGTTGTATCGGGCAATATTGTGGCATGGGGCTCGATGCTTATGATCACCGCTGCTTGCTCCTCTTTCACCGGCATGGCAATCTGCCGCTTTCTTCTCGGCATTTTCGAGGCCCCTATCACACCGTGCTTTATGATGATTGTTGGCATGTGGTATACGCGTGCCCAACAGCCATTCCGTGCTGGCGTCTTCTATAGTTGCAACGGAGTGGGCGCCATGATTGGTAGTCTCTTGACTTTCGGAATTGGACAGATCAAAACCATTGCAGTGTGGAGAGCCATATACCTCATTCTCGGCGGAATCACAATATGCTGGGGCGTCCTGATGTTATTCTTTCTTCCGGACGACATCATATCGGCCAAACGGTTCAAATTGGACGAGAAGGCTCTCTTGATTGCCCGCAGTCGACTTGGTCGAACCGGTGTGATCAACCACCACATCAAATGGTACCAGATCCGAGAAGCACTTGTGGATCCTCAAATTTGGATTTTGTTTTTCTTCACTTTATTGAATGAAACAATTAACGGTGGATATGCAAACTTCGGAAAGCTCATCATCAAAGGGTTAACCAAAGACCCGCTCACTACGGTTGCACTTGGAATTCCCCAGGGTGGTTTTCAAGTCTTTTGGATTCTAACAGGAACCTTCCTTGCATCTCGTGTTCGCAACCTACGTACCATCGTCATGGCTATCTACCTAATTCCAACAATTATAGGAATCTGCTTGATGTGGAAGCTAGATCATGACAGCCACAAGATTGGAATTTTGTTTAGCTACTACATCATTGGGGCTTACGTTTGCTCCTTGGTACTGGCACTGCAAATGCCTGCTACAAACCTGGGAGGCTATACCAAGCGCAGTACTGGTGTTGCACTGGTCTTTCTGGCCTACTGCGCAGGAAATATTATTGGTCCCCATGCATTCCTCGCCAAAGAGGCTCCTCTATACCAAACTGGCTGCAAAGTGATTCTGGCTTGTTCCACATCGCAAGTTGCGCTGGCACTCTGCCTTCGCTGGTTACTGACCAGCCGCAACAAACGAAGAGATGCCGCATCCGAAAATGAGGGAGCTCCAGGTATAGCGGTAGATGAGCTGGCTGATCTGACCGATTTCGAGGTGAGATACTATACCGGTTAAATAATCGAAGCAGAACCATGCTAACTAACTATTTCCTAGAACCCGAACTTCCGATACGTACTCTGAGCAACCTTAAGCTCACGGGAGTTCGTCTAGAAACAGTTGAATTTCTGCATAGTATTAGTATTCTAATCCAAGTAATGAACTTCATATTCATGCTATTCTTGGTGGTAGATTTGATGCTAGGACTTAAAAGAGTCCAAATAAGTCGCCCGGGCGAGCTTCTAGTCTGGACATGATATACTCGAGATCGAGCTAAGCCGACCCCCAGGGCAAGGATAGGTTCTCGGTTCAGCTACTTCACTTCCATGTAAATATGAGAATAAGCTTACGGGAGAAAAAAATTGGAAACAAAGGAAACTGAGCTTGTTTTGAAGAAAATGGAGACAAAGTATTGTACATCGTATTTGAGGGATGGACAAGCCGCGGAAAAAGAAAAAAAAGTTCTAATGGTAGTCTCTATTATCCTCCAACATCTAGACAAGGCGAGATCTCTATTTGGAGATCTCAACACCACCAGTGGCACCGAGGACACGCTTGATGTCACCGTAGATGGCGAACTGACCGGCAGTGATACCACCGACCATGAAGAGACGGGCACCGATACCGGAGTAAGAGCCACGGAGACCGAGCTCCTTGGCGATCTTGACGAGGCGGGAGACAGTGCCCTCACCGGGAGCGCCCTGGGTCTTGTTGATCTTGGACAGCATGGTGTCGGCGGGCTGGGAGATGATGGCGGCGGCGAGACCGGCGATAAGACCGGAGCCCAGGTTGACGGCGGTCTGGCCACCGGTGGAGAGGGTGCTCTTGTCAACGGACTTGTAGATGGCCTCGGAGACCTTCTCGAAAACGACGAACTTGGCCATGGTGTAAGGGACCCTGGTGGAAGAACCTGTTAGAAACTGGGGCATGGCGTGCGCACACGAATTGGTGTGCAATGGTTCGAAATGGTGAACTTACTGCTTGAACAGGATGGGTCCGAATCCGGAGTAGAAGGCACCGATACCCTCCTCCTTAGCGATACGGCTGAAGCCGCCGAGCAGGCCGTTGGCGAAGGTAGGCTGGGAGACGAGACGGATACGGGTGGCCTCGAGAGGGCACAGGGCAATATCGGCCATGAACTCAGCGCAGGCGGAGGAGGCGAGGTAGACAGCGGTACGGTTGTTGGCAGCGGTCTCGTAGCCGAGCTGAGTGATAGCCTGCTGCTTGAAGAACTCGTAACCACCGAACTTGAAGGCACCCTGGAGGAAGTAACCGGCAGCGGTAGGACCGAAACCAGTCAGGAGAGCGCCAGCACCCTCCTTCTGGACGACCTGGCGGAAACCACCGATCATACCACGGTTGTAGGTGGCAGGGTCAAGCTGGATACGGGTCTTGACGCTATATTCAAGGAAACAATGCGCGATCAGCAACTTGGTCCTCTCTGGATGCGCGCTCTTGTCTCGCTGGGGGCGACTGGCCCATTGACGGGTGGATTGGGAGTCATTCAACTTACACATCGAGGGGAGTAGCAGCACCGTGGGTGACGGAGCAGCAGACAGCGCCAGCGAAAGCGAAGCTGTTTTGCGAAGATGGTTAGTCGGAGTTCGGATCGATGGGATATCTGGCATATGGGTTATGCCGTAGGGGGACCACATAGAAGCGGCCATGTCGAGACGAACCGAGCGTAAAGGTCAATGCCCTTGGGCGAGTCAGCGGTGGGAGCGGCCATTGTAAAGATGTGGAGGGTGATGGGGGTGGTTGAGGGGAGATTTCGAAGACGTGGAGGTGAAAGAGGGAAAGGAGAAAAAGATTTGAAGGCAGGGATGGGTCCCGGAGGCTGGGCTCGGGCCAATCCGGAGGCATCGGCTCAGCACGGCTTGTGTCCACCATCGCCCGGTCAACGGGAGAAGAGTATAGTATAGCCCTGGAGTATGGGTTTAGTACATTATTGTAGGTCATATTGTAGAAAATGATTCTCGGATATTTATTAGATTTTTTTCATAATTTATTTACCCTCGTTCCCCCATTCCATTGCCCAGATAGTGGTTGTAGAAAAGTTCGATCGGGATGTTTGCCGGGTGAGCACCGAGCGCAACATAAAAAGCACGCATTATTTTTGCCTGGGAACTCTGTCAGATTGTACCTAAAATTGATGGTATCAATCCCATAAATGCGCCTACCAGGTTATTCATCTAATTCTAAACGATTATGCGCTACAGCTGGCTAGATCAATTAAATTATTTATTTAGAAATTCATTTAAATTCATACTACTCGACAGCTTCAAATAACTAACCAATCCTCGCAAGTACATAGTATGAGTGAGTACTCGTAGTCCTAGGCACGGCGGTCTCCAAGCCATTCAAAAAACTCGACGTCACAAGTGGACACCTGGCGGCAACGATGGGGCCCAACTGGTGGCCACCAATTTTTCGGGGCCACCAACCTTGGAAAGGACCGTTTCCACAAATCAGAGCCCTTCTCCGAGCCCTGTGATTGGCCATGCGAGGTCTCGGAACGCAGGATTGGTTAGTCTGTATACTTGACCAAGACTGGAGTTAAGCAACCTGCAAGCTGAGTAGGCATTAATGTGTACTACGCTTTGTAGACTCCTACGCGATAGGAACAAAATTTACAGATAGGAAATCCGAAATAGTGTAACAGGATAATAAAAACCTCAGAACAAAGTAGAGAAGCCGCCCAGATGTCAAAACGACAAATATTGACTCGGTTGCAAAGGTTCCTCAGTGGTAGGTGAATGGTTGGGTCCGCCAACCTTCAGAGGGCCATTCTTAGTGGCATTGTCTTAAAGCTTTGACAATCTTGTAATATGGTTGGGCGCAACCCCATTTATGTGTGGCTGGCGATAACGAAGTCCGCTGACTCCGGAGGATTTAGATATTATGTTCGTGGTGAGGCCAAAATCAGCGATGTCGAAATATATAGTGGATATCATAAATATCTTACTAGTCTTAGGCATAATATGACAAATTCATGAACCTTGACCCTATTCGAAGTTTGAATTCCCTCTCTTAAAATCACAGCTCGAACCATGACCAATTGTTGAGCCATTACTAAGAAATACTTGCATACTACCCGTCAAGGTAGATCGTACAGCAGGGGTTCCGTGTCACTTCTTCCACCTCCGCGGGCATGCTTTTCGAAACTCCGATCTGACATTGATTAAATCGCGACCGCTTCAAAAATATCCCGGCCTTGTTCCCTCACTGTTCACGAGCCTGGCCGACGCACTTTATTTGGTTGTTCCCCAGGCATGTGGTAGTCGGCCAGATGTCCTCCTTACTGAGCTGTTGTCTGAAGAAGAGGCGGAAAGCGGAGGAGTGGAAAGAAATTAAGGGTAGGTGCTTCTCCCTTAGACGATTGAATTGTTGATACCGAGTACTAACTTCGCATGATTTTAGAGGCCGAAGAAAATTCTGAGAAGAAACCGGAATGGAACCTTCCCTTAAACCCCATCATGCTTCAGGGTTTTGAATGGCACGTGCCAGCTGACCAAAACCATTGGAAGCGCCTGCAAAGGGCGCTCCCAAACCTGAAAGACATTGGAGTCGATAATATCTGGATACCTCCGGCATGCAAAGGCATGGAGCCGAACGGAACGGGATACGACGTTTATGACCTCTATGACGTGGGTGAGTTCTACCAGAAAGGATCACGCGCGACACGATGGGGCTCTAAAGAGAACTTGCATGAACTTGTGCAATCTGCACACGATCTCGATATTGGAATCATCTGGGATACTGTCTTGAACCATAAAGCCGGGGCCGATTTCACCGAGAAATTCCCGGCTGTGAAAGTAGACCCTGAAAGTATGTCCCTTGTCTTGAGCTAGGATGGGTTTGGCAAAGAATTTACATAATACAGACAGGAATACTGAGATCTCGAGACCGGAGGAAATCACGGCTTGGGTAGGATTTGACTTTCCAGGTCGCAAGGGGAAGTACAGCTCTATGAAGTATCATTATCGACATTTTAATGGCGTGGACTGGGATGAGTCTCGAAAACAAAATGCAATATACAAGCTTGCCGGCCCTCAGAAGAAGTGGTCCCAGGATGTCAGCAGTGAACACGGCAACTATGATTATCTTATGTTTGCCAATCTGGACCAAAGCCACCCCGAGGTGCGTGCAGACCTCTTTAATTGGGCGAAATGGATTGGAACCGAGTTCGCCCTCCGCGGTATGCGAATAGACGCAGCCAAGCATTACTCTGCTGTATTCCAGAGGGACTTTGTGGATCATCTTCGAAAAACGGTGGGAGGAAACTATCTCCTGGTGGGCGAGTACTGGCGAGGAGAGCTGGAGTATCTTCTGAATTACCTCAAAACAATGGAAGGTCGTGTTTCGCTATTTGACGTGCCACTGCTGGGGCGGATTTCAGAAACTTCTCAAACAGAAGGTGGTGATTTGCGGAAGATATTCAAAGGCACATTGGTGGAACACAGCCCTGGTCACGCCGTGGTAAGAATATACAATCGGGTACGGCCATTTACTTTTGCTGATCTCGGGTGTCACCGTCAGACATTTGTGGGAAACCATGATACTGTAAGTTTTTATCTATTGGTCCGTTCTGAAGTTATATTGACCTCTCCAAGCAACCCGGCCAGTCATTAGAGGTATGGTACGGGCATATCGATATGGATATGGAACCCCCACTGAAGTGCTGCCTGTACTGATAGAAATGCCAGACAACAGTCGTGCCATTTTTCAAAGAGATTGCCTATGCATTAATTCTTTTGAGAAACCAAGGCCAACCGTGCGTTTTTTATGGTGATCTATACGGGCTTCAAGGCGGACCAAATTTGTTGAACTGTCCATCTTACCAGGGAAAGCTCCCAATATTGATGCGCGCGAGAAAGTTATATGCTTATGGCGAGCAGCGCGATTACTTCGACAAAAGGAATTGTATAGGTGAGTACACAATGGTTGACTATCAGATCATATTCTTAATGCTACCTAGGGTTCGTGCGATATGGAAATGTGATGTACCCTTATGGTCTTGCTTGCATCATCAGCAACACTGTTGCCACCTACAAGAAGATGTATGTGGGCAGACAGCACTCAGGAGAGGAATGGACAGACATACTAGAATGTTGTATCGAAACAGTCATTATCGATAATCGCGGTTATGGGGTATTCCCTGTGGCTACGAAGAGTGTTAGCGTATGGGTACATGAAAGAGCATGGGGAAGAAAAAGCCTCACTCGACCCTTGTGAGTAACCCAGCACCAATATTTGTGTGGTTGCCTCCGTCGCTTGATAAGTTTTTGAGCTCGAAGCTGATAAAAAATACAATAATAGCAACGGAAATATTTACCAATAAATAATTTAGCTAATACATCCTTGGATGTGGCATATCTTACTGTTTACCTGGCATTAATTTAATGGCCCATGGCCTTTGTGAACCATAAAAATTTCGTATTCACTTATACTACTAGTACTGACATTGCTGGAGCTTTTTCTGGACACTTTTTCATGTGTTACCTCTAGATGGCTGTCATCTCAGGGGCTGCGATTTATCTACTAACTAGTAGCATCTCCTAGACTATAATAATAGATCATGTTTCTGGGTCCGACAAGACCTGAGATTGATTATGATTGCTTTTGAAGGCTGTACCTGGAGCTTTGTAGACACCATCGATCGGACTTTCGACCGTTGCACACGTCGTAGTGATCGGTAAACGGAATAACAGTTTTGATACCCCTGATCTCTTTCAATCCAAGGGATCCAGAATTGAAGGCACCCATTAAAAGATCAATCGGTGCATCATGTTTTGGAACCTCAGCCCTGCGATATCCTCGCACGCAGAGATATTCCAGGTTCTTGGGGATACTATCAATCAATTTGGATTCCGTGCCATCTCGAATACCAATTTCCCCATAGACAAGATACATCAACAAGCCAATTCCCAAGCTAAGAGACTTGAGATTGGAGAAATCCTTGAGAGAGCCATGGTTGTCCCAAAACGAAGAAAGGAAATCAGTGATCTCAGTTTCACCAACTAGACGATATAGGCGAAGCTGGTCCCCTCCTTCATTATCGTAGCCAGTGTCTATGTCGCTGATGTTGTGATAATAAAAGTCTTTTCCGGAGTCAATATCGAGGACTTCAAGTGAGTTCTTGTGTTTCAGTATGGCTTTACTGAACGTTTTATTGTTAAGATGTCCTTTGTCCCTGGAGAGCGTTTCTCTGCCTCCAATTGAATATTGGAGCTCTTTCAAGGATTTGCATGCCGAGATTGCACGAGCCAAATATATATCATCCAGCGCTGAGTGATTGATGTGAAGTTTGGTCAATTTTGATGCAGCTTCCTCGATATTCGGCTCATCTTCATCGTCATCTGTGATCCCATCGATACTCAAGGTCTCAATTGAAGGAAGCTTGTCAAACATTCGGAAGCAGTCGAGAAAATCAGTGTGTACGTAGTATCTATCATCGATAGTTTCCTGATATTCATTATAACCGCTTTCATCAGTCATGATGTATACCTCGCGCAAGTTCTGCAGATATGGTTTGGCGACCGAGCTAGAGTTTGCTTCAAGCAAGAATTGCTCAAGGGGATAATAGTCCCCGTCTCTGCTAGACCAAGTTGCCCACGGCAGCATCATGGCGAGCGACATGAGGCTAGGTGCAACCGATATTAAAATCGTCGCCAATGCCTGTGCTATAAAAACACCACGCTGAGAGTTGCTCCGACTGAGGAATAAGTTAGAAATCATCATAAAAATTGGCACCGAGAAAATCTTACGAAATGTCGAGGCCGTCGACATAGCGGTGTTCTCCTTCCCAGTCCCCAGTCTTTTTCTGTATCAGCATCTCAAGAATACTATCCTCCCAAGAGCTAGAAAATCCCACCCGCTGGACATGGGCCCTAATCAGTTCCATTTCTGATTCTTCTAAATCTCGAGGATATAACTGCCCATGACCGTAGTGTCTCCAATCTCCGCTTGCGTGCGCCCGCCCATAATATCGTATTTCGTGTACATGTCGCCCCAAGCTAGGTTGCTTTAGAACTTCCATCAGTAGCTGAAAGATCTCTTCAATGGCAGCATCATCAGGTCGAATACAAATGAGATGGAATTTTTTCTTCCTTTGCAGCTCCAAGTTGCATAAGGTGTGGACCGCACGGCATGAGAGCGCAAGTGCGGCCACATCACGAGGGCAATAGACATATGAGATGATGTGGCAAAGAATCTCCGAGGGGCATACAATAAAGGACATTTGGTTCACTTGCAGTCATTGACTCGAAATAGTGGTGATCGTTAGTTTTGTTCGGGCCGGGTTGCAAGTTTTTCAAGTCGCGACTTGGCCCCCAAACAAACAAACAATAGTAGTAAGAGATCTGCCATGCTGCCCAATCCAACCAATGTCTTCGGAAAGTGCCATAGCTCTCATAGATATTTATTGGGACTTAACGCAGAAGCTGAGCAAAGAAAGTCGCGTTTCGTCGCATGTTTTCCCGCGTTCAACCGAGCGCACGGGGACAGACGCGCTTACACAAAGGCACGATGCCGCACGAACCTATCTACGAAACTAAATATGGTTTATTATATCAAAAGACGCGCATTGATCTGGGAAAAATCACCAATCACCCGCTAGAAAGCTACACTTCTAGTTGGTTACTCGCTAGGCCCAAGTGCTGGATGATAAGCTTATTCTAAAGCTTATTATGATTACTCTTCTTGCTGATACCATCGATCCGATCAATGATTAATGTGTGCGTACTTGTCAATCATAAGTTGCCGGTAGAAGAGAGAGCTCCAAATTATAGAACGTGTGCTTTTTTGTTGTCGAAGAACGAATCCTATGTTCTATTTCCCAAGTGGTGATATGTGAATGGCTAGATGCCTTAATTCCGATCCAGAAAAGACAACTCTCGCCAGACAATGAGTCTAGGTATATTATGTAGAACTGTCTAAGACGTAGTGTACACTTTGAAACTCTTGAACTCCCAGTAAGCATCTTCGAAGGCAGCCCCATTCTCTGCTGCATACTTCTCGCATGAATCTGGGCATTGGTAAAGCTTTTTGTAATATGACGATGCACCGGCGAGATCTCCGCAAATGTCGATATTTGCGATGATGCTTTGGTTCTTGAAATGAGAACCGATATCGCATCCTGTGCTTGGAAAGTCCGCCAAAGCTTCACCCCAGGTAGATGGGTCCGGGGTACTGGTCGTGTTTGAAATGTCGGATGGGATGTCGTCGCGCGAGAACATCCACATACGAATACCCGCGTCGCGTAGTTCCATTGCATATACCTGATCAAATTTCATTAATACAGACGAGAATGGCTATATAAATTTGGGGTCCATGGTCAACTTACTCCTCCGCCATTATCATTGAAGGTTTCGCCGTAAGTCGCTTTTTTCCCTTCAACGCCACAACCCGCGTTGTCATTTGCAGTATTAAGACAATTGGTGTACCGCGCAGTTCCAGTTTCCTTTCTTCGGACGTTCATTTTGCATCCACTACTTGTATGTAGTGTCATTGCATTACCGTTGGTACCGTTGTTGTTTGATTCCATCACATCGATTTCCCCGTGCGCGGGCCAATTATTTGGGTCGGTAAGCCACAGTGCGGGCCAGGTCGCACATCCATAAGGTGTATGGGCGACGTCAAAGATGAATAAACCACTGTCATATGTACTGGTGGATGTAATACGAACAGAGCTGCGGCCGTTTGTCTGGTTTTGTGTGCTTGTATCAACCCTGATCACAGCAGATGATTCAGAGGCGTACGTCAAATTCATCTGCGATGCAGTTTCCGAGTTGACATATTGGACAAATCCATTGGTTGGATCAGTTGTTGAATAGTATTCGAAGTTATCGAAGAAGGATGACCCTGAAAATGTATCCTTGAGCGTATAATTTAATTGGGAGTAGTTCGGATATGCTGCAGCCTTGGTCCCCTCAACCGCCCCGACAACCACTGCTATTATGATCACCACAATGCAAGCTGCTACGATCAATTTTCTTCGCAATGACCAACCGCGAACGTCATACCAGGGTCTCTCGATTGGAGATCTTGCGACGACTTCTGAATAGCGAGGTGGTGCCTGCATTGGGTAGCCATGTGGTGTGCGACTTGGGTCGTCGAATGTAGGAAACTGGGAAGTTGCATGTCCATAGCGACTATAGTCATCCGTGGACCCTGGGTATGCATCTGGGGGTCTCATGATGTTTCCTCTTGTGAGAAGATAAAATATTCTCAAGTCGAGGTCTCCAGGGCTCTATATTTTGGAGGGAGATTCAGGAGCAGAAAAAAAGGGACTGCACGTTGAGATATCGCAAGTGGATGGTACGTCAAAAATTTGGGTCCAGGAATAAAACAAAAAAATTCTACGACAAGATATGATTACAGTGCTCAATGTATTCCAGAGAAATCACTGGTCGGTCGCATCTGCTTGTCGGTGTTGTATGCCCGGCGCGCCGCGTAACCGCTCTGCGCCAAGAACCCCACTTCAGGATTTTACATTCGAATCGCTAAGATCAAGCTACTAAGGCGATGTAGTTTAATATTATTTTTATTGTATTACTCGCCCTGGAGTACACCATGATTATGATCCGTGCTGCGAAACGGTTACGTGGGATTCGTCTTATAGTCGCAATCTAGTACCAACCTATACTAATCCTGTCCAAAACGCCATTCCGGCAATGCGCGGAAAGCGTTGAAATATTTTTGGACTTTGAATTGTCCTGTCAGACCGAGCTTGGGAATCTGGCCCAGCAAACGGCGAAAAAGGCTACCAAGTGGTGCAGAGCTCCACGCAACTGACGCGTAACTAGCGCCCCTGGCGGCAAGTTACGCATAGCACAGCCCACAACTACAGCAAAAAATATCAGATAACTTCCACCCGTTATCGCCTTCAGATAGAATTGAGCCTCAGAAACAAAAACACGCCGATTGGAAATGTTTCTTGTTATGTTCATTCCAACGTTGTTCCTCACTTTATCCATTGCATGTTAGTGATCGACACATTGACGTCATTGTAATCAAGACCTGCATCTTGCTTTGAAACATACACATGCGATACAGATAATTAAACACCGAATTGCCTTGAGGGCTTGCTATTGGCGTTTCTGATTGTCATTTTGTGACCCAGGCGTAGCGATTTTGTATATTTTGTCCCTGCTAATTACCGAAGATTCGCAAACATGAAAGATTCAAGTTCAAGTTTATCAAAATCAATTGATTCCAGAGCTTAAGAGGCCTAATTCTATCAGCGGCCCGATAATTCGTAGCGTCTAGAAATCTACTTTATTCACCATCCGGCCTTATCGCGTTGGTTCAGATCCAATCAAGCTATCCGGGAATCCAGCGGCTTGATAGATTAAAGGCATCTTGCTGCCAGCGCATAGCGATCTATCGCGGTCGTAGTACTTGAGCCGGACAGTTTGCATATTCGCTGAAAAATCGTCATTGATCTCTGTACATTTTTTATCTGATTGCAAGGTTGTATTCCTTTGTTGTGCGGCTGTTTGTTTATATATCACGTGACCCTTGCCAGTTTGCTGAAGGACGACGTTGAGTCCAGCCATCTGCATCATTCCTGGAACCCCCCACCGCGGCACTTCAAAATCCTCGCCATTTCAAATACAATGCTGGATATGGTCAAAGACCCATTCCCAAAACTAATGTTCTGCAGTTCTCTCTCAACGCCTTCTAGAAGTCTGTTCGCGGGCGGTCAGCGTGAGTCGGACTTCTGTCCGACCATACTTCGGGACGCATCCGGTTCGACGTCGGGAATTTAACGCCCCTGACACAGGAATTTTTCGCACGCAAACAAACATCGAGACCTCACATTCGCCGTCATCGAACACACACCGAAACAGGAGGAACCCAGATCTCAGAAAGTCTGGCTCGGGATGATAACCGGCCAACTTTTATAACGCCGGCTTGATGTTGACAGGTGGAGTCGCATTCGGCCAAGGGACCCGATGGAATGAGTCAAACCCACCACCTCGGCAGCCAGACTTGGGTGGCCCCCTCTCCAGGCCCTTCCCCGCGCCAAGGGCCCTGTCACTGCTAAGACTTTGGGAGGGATCGGATATAGGGTGAGTGGTGGATGCTTTTGATCATGAGAACATGTTGCTCAACCTTCAGACCGATCTGGAGCGTTGATCCTTGAAAGCAATCTACCATAATCCCTCGGTGCATAGCCAGGCTAGGTCGTTGGGTTGATCTGCATGGCATTGACCCCTCTTTTTCGTGTTGGAGAACCGACTGCCCAAAGACCAGGATGCATGCGGTTGAGGTATCTGTATACCATTCTTGTTTGTACAGATCGTAGAATTTTCTTTCGCCATGCCACGATAATTATAGCTCCTCAAGACGATGACCAATTGGAATTTCATAGGACATCTCATATGAAATTCCACTAGACTATGAAAGCACTAGACTGATGATTGCCACCTGAAAATCTTTCAAATCTTGGGTCCTGCCCCGTAAACCAGAGTTTCCTAGAAGCCGTCCTAACCGAGAAAACCCTGGTCGTATCTTTGATCAACACTTCTAATTACCTTATTGGAGCTCATTAGGCATGAATTCCTCGCCATAGCACTGACATTAATCACCTGCAGATATCGATGTCAAGCCCTAGGGCGTAGAAAATGCAAAATGTGGCAGACGGGGGTGGAGCTCGAACCACAAAAACATCGAATTTTCATTTGCTTACTCCTCCGCAGTTATAGAGCGGATTCGGGACCCTGCGAGAGTGGAGCCGGAATGGCTTTCCTGAATTTTCGATGTTACAATGCCCTTTATAAGCCGCCATCCCACCTTTTGATCCTCATCTATCGCTTTCTTGCTGGTTGAATGGGTGACCCAACTTGTGCATGATGTCAACCCACTTCCCCACGGAGGAAAACCTCCAAAAAGTCATGTCCGCTACAGGTACGACTTGTGATACAATGTGTACCTCCTGCTGGCGCTAACCTCACATTGTAGAGGAAGTAGCTATCTCGCCTCATGACTCACATGATTCGCATCGTGATTCCTCAGACCAAGAATCAGAAGTCACCCATGAGCCCATCCAGGAGCGCTATGACAATCCATCATATTCTCGTTTCCGCCGGGTGGCCTCGAAGACAGTTGTCTCATTTGGTCCAAACGATCCAGAAAATCCCGTGAACTGGCGCAAGGTAATGTGAGCAAACTGGAGGTCTTGTGCCATACTAATGCAGTGCAGACAAGGAAGTTCCTAGTCCTAGGGTCGGGTGTCATGCAAGTAATGAACAGCACCATTGGGTCCAGCATCTGTTCCAACGCCATCCCTCAGATTGCAGAAGAATTCAATATCAAGAACCAGCAAGCTCTTGTCCTTCCAATCTCTATCTTCCTGGTCGGCTATATCCTGGGTCCCTTATTGTGGGGACCTAGCTCCGAGTACTTTGGACGCAAGAAGCCATTGCTAGTTGCGTATTGTGGGTTCGCAATCTTCACCTTAGCCTGCGCCGTGGCCGACTCATATGCATCTTTACTGGTATTTCGACTTTTAAATGGCATGATGGCTTCAGCACCGATTGCTACTGTCGGTGGACTTTTTGCCGATGTTCACGATGATCCCACTCGACGAGGCCGCTTGATGGCTTACTTCATGGCATGCACAACATGCGGACCTATAATGGGTCCATGGATTTCCGGGTTCGTTGCCGTTGTCAGTTGGCGGTGGTGCTTCTGGATTGGTTTGATCTGCACCGGTGTATCCATGCCCTTGGTGATCTTCATGCCGGAAACCTACGGCCCCGTCGTCTTGAAGAATCGTGCCCGGAAGCTGAGAAAAGATACTGGAAACTCGACCATCATATCGCCCTTGGAACTGGAAAGTCGAAACCTTCGCGAAAAATTTATTACCACAATTTCGCGACCTTTCCGCATGATTATCCACGAGTCGATTGTATCATTGACGTCGTTATACCTTGCACTTGCATATGCTATCTTCTATCTCTACTTTGAGGCATATCCAATAATCTTCCAGGGTAAGTATGACGCGATTCACATTTCTAATACTTGATATACTAATGAATCCCCAAGGAATTTATGGAATGAGTGCCGGTGTTTCAGGGCTAATGTTTCTACCCAGTGAGTACTGATCGAGCCAAGACTTGCAGACTTAGATCTCTTTTACTAACGCATATCTTGTAGTCGGAATTGGCGCAGCACTTGCATGCGTTGTCTTCCTGTGGTATGATGGCTACCTCGCCCGCGCTAAGGCCCGCAATGCTGAGTGGGCATTTATCGAAGAATATCGAAGACTCCCTCTTGCTTGCATTGGAGGGCCACTTTATGTGATTTCCCTCTTTTGGGTAGGATGGACGGCGTCGCCAAATATTCACTGGGTGGTGCCATTCCTATCTGGTATTCCGTTTGGTGCGGGATACCTTTTGATATTTATGGCCATGCTCAACTATCTCACCGATGCCTACGAGACCTTGTCTGCCAGTGCTCAATCGGCTGCTAGCTGTACCCGAAGCATATTTGGTGCTGTTTTGCCACTCGCCGCCAAGCCAATGTTCAATCGACTTGGTGTAAACTGGGCCTGCAGTCTCATTGCATTCCTCAGTCTGGGTGTCTCCATCATCCCCTTTGCCTTCATCCGGTATGGCGACCGTATCAGAAACAACAGCAAGTTCTGCCAGGAGCTCAAGCGTATCAAGGAGGAAGAGAAACTTGAATTGGAGAGGGAGGAGCGCGGCGAAGGTCCAAATAACCTTGAGCCCGTACAGTCGAATGGTACTGGACACCTCTCCAGAATCGAGACTGCTCGAAGTCATGCGGAGAAGGCCTCGATTATTTGCGGCTAGGCTGACGCTACACACCACGACACGATCTTATGACCCGCATCTGCCTGCCCAAGCTAATATCTGCTTGGTCGGCTCAAAAGTTCTATTCTATTTTTCTTACCCCTCAGCGATGTTTATGAGTTATACCGTCTACACATCGTCTTAATTCTAATGCATAAACCATGATTACTTACTTGGATCGGATGCTAGTCTTGATTCCGCGATCGAGGAAAATTGATTATTCTTCTTAGTTTTTAATCATCCTGGTCCTTCGGTATTCTACAGACACTTGACACATACCCTCGTTGAAGCGGTAGAGTGATCGGTTGTACCAGACTGAGTTTCTAGGTGGACGGAGATCAATGTAGCTTGAATAGCATAGACACCAAATCTTTATTGTAGAAGCATGTCGTAAACTGTGAAGAAAATAGATACAGCGTGGACGAATTTAGTCTTTCTTCAAACCGACTTTTCCGGCCTTGCGCAATCCCCAAGCCCCGATCGCAGAAGCAGCAACCATCAAGCCGAAACAGGTCCAGAAAACAGCTCTGTATCCGACCATAAGAGCACCAGGAGAGCTCTTGTCGGTGTAGGATGACCCTTGTGTGACACCAGCTGAGATTATAGCGAAAATAGTTAGTCCGATTGAGGTACCGAACTGCGCAATAGTATTGAATACGGCGCCTGCGAGTCCTTGCGTTTTGGGGCTGAAAGAGTCCGCGATAATGAGATTCGCAACCGTGAAAATCACTATAAGACAACTCCATTAGCAATCTCAAATCATCGAGTAAGCTGCTTTTTCTTACCATCCGCTGAGAGAGGGGCCAGAAGAACGGCCCAGAAAGCACAGTACCACCAAGACCACTTGGGATCAATGATGGCCAGCAGCAAAGGCGATCCAGCACTCAAAACTGTTGTAACCAAGACAAGCCAATTGGCGCGAAGTCGATGCACGAGAAGCCCGGTCCCGATATTGAGAACGATGCCGATTATGACATTGGGCATGAAACGGATAGCTGCTTCGAAAGCAGATAGATTCTGGACTTCTTGGAAGCTTTTGGATCGATTAGCGTTATTCAATCATATCGTGATTGAAAGCTTACAAAAGACTCAGTATTGTTTCCATGCCATTTAAAACAGCCCAGGAGAATAGAACCATGACGCAGATGGAAGCAAAGGCGGTGTTGTTCCACAGAGAGTTTGGAATTAGTGCCGACTTTCCAGACTCTTCTCTCCATCTCATCCAATACCAAAACGCGGGAATCATGGCACCTGAGATGCAGAGAAGCGCAATGTTGTCTGGGTGACGAATGTTCGTCGGGTTATCGGTAATTGCACTGGATTGCAAGTCAGCGTATAATTTTGAGATATAATATAGATGGAAAGATTCACGAGAAAACGTAGGAGATTATTCCTAGACAAGCGCTAGACAGAATGATACCGATCCAGTCAATCTCTGTCTGGAGGCGGTGGAATGTGATAGGCTCCCTCGGCCTATCGTTGGGAAGCTTGAAATAGTTGACTGCCATCAGGATGAAGGATGCACCGGCGCAGAGATAATATCCAAATCTCCAGCCCAAGGTAGCAGATGCTTGAAACACGCCTCCAAAAACAAGACCAACCGAAAAGCCGAGGGGCTGCCCGAGTCCTATGCAGGCAAACCCAATATTGCGTCGTTTCCCAATGGGCATCGTATCCGTCAAAATGCTGAATGCCGTTGGTAGGCACATGGAAGTTCCAACTCCTTGAAAGGTGCGAAATAAGATGAGCTGAATACCGGTTTTGGCGACACTGCAGGCTAGGATGAAGACACCCATCAAGAAACAACCTATGAGATTGATGGGTCGGTTTCCAATGAAGTCGGCAAGTGAGCCTGCCAAGAGAAGACAGCATCCATTGGAAAGACTGTCATTCGCATCAGTGAACTGGCCAAGGTACAATGTGGAACACGCGATACGTACGAATAGACCGAAACAGGCCTTCAACCCCAGGTCATTGTTAGTCTGATGTGGACTTGTGCGGTGAGTGTTGTCATGTTCACTTACCATAGCAGCAGGTTGTCCGGAAGCTGCAAGTCCTTCGCGATTGATGGCAGACCAACAGTCAAAAGGCCCCCGCTCATACTACCCACGAACGTGATGCCCGTAAGGGTGGCAATGAGGATCACAGCCCGAGCCCTCGATAGTTGCACATTCTGAGGGGCGGAGACACCTTCGCCGGAGTCATTATCGTGGGCAAAAAGACCATGGGTTCGCGAATCTTGGGAAATTTGAGATGACAGTCGTAATGTGGACGCTTGGCGTGAGTCATCTACCTCCATGGGCCGAATCGGACTCTGGGTGAGGACGGTGGTTGCCATTGCGCGAACGATGCGAACTATCTGCTGTTGTTGAGGAAACAACTCCGAAAATAAGACGTCGATTCACTTGCAGAAGATCAGTTTCGGAATCTGCCCAGTTTGAAACTCCCCGGAGTGAGAGACGGGAAACGGTCAAGCCGGGGAATTAGTCATTTTGGGTGTGGGGCAGCCCTGGACTTGCACTTCTGTTTGGGGCATCAGATTATCCTATAGGTTAAACTTTGCGCAGTTTGCAAGTGGCAGCGGCTTATCTCTTCCGCCTTTTAGAGGATCGATTTGTGGTGACCTACTCTTGCAGGCATGGCCGACCAAGGTGATGATTGTCGTGTGACTATAGCCAGATGCGTAGCATTGGAATTAGCCAGCTACGCCAAGTGTCTGAATCGGATTTTCCAGTGTTGACTGGTATATAGAAAAAGTCCTTGGTTGAATATCGGTAATGAAATGCATCGTCAAATATGTTCGAATACGAGTCTTCTTTACCCGATCAAACCCTGCTTGGGTCTTCTGACGAACAGCCTTTTTCTACCTAGGTGATCCGACAATTAGATAAAAGCGCGAGCTATCCCATGAAGACCAAGAAAATCCTCCTTTGGAGTGTGGGCTGACTCTGAACCGCAAGCTTGAGGCCTCCCAAGCGTCAATAAAATTCAAGGCGATCAAGTGAACTTACAAAGAAATAGATACCTTGGAAGTAAGGTCTTTTTGATTTTAAATCCAGCAATATACTAGTATGAAATATAATCTAGCCAACCAAATCATAAATGTAGGTACTACTAACTAGTAGAAAGAGACATCTGACTAGTTATTAGTTACCCACGCGAACAACTTCCTATACAACTAGCTTGACAGCTAATCTCAATTGCCGTCTCCCTCCTTCCCTTCCTTCGCTTCTTCAGCCTCAAATGCATCTTTGGCATTTTTCTGTCCCTCATGCAAGCTAGTCAATAACTCATCTACTTGCCTGTTATATTCTTTGTCGGTGTTTCCCAGAGTTTTTGGCTTGGCGATGGTATAGACACAACCAAGCAGCCCATCATAAAGACTCTTTTCCAAGCTCAGCACCTCAAGCTTGGACTTTGCCTTGCTGGCAAATTTCGCAGTTTTCTTATATTGGTGATCGGCACACTTGGCCAGATTGTCGTTGGTCTCGTTATTATCGAATAGTTTCTCGCCTAAAGGATTAACATTAGCTTTAATATACTTATCTGACTGGGCGGAAGAGATTCGGGGTTGGAAGCATCCGATTCAATGGCTGTAAGCTCAAAGACTATTTATTACTCACCAGTACAGTAGTCATCTTTACCCGAGCCCTCAACATGGCAACTTTTTGGGCAAGTTTGCACCATAACGGGCTGATTGTAAAACGTTCGTGGCCTTTCAAAGGTTCCATCCGTGAATCCTTCAAAAGTACGACAAAGATATAGTTGATTGTCATTGAGCTTGAATTCGCCTTGCATATGAAGTTAGTTGATAACTACCTCTTTGTGCAATGTGATCAGCTGTCATACCGGCATTGTCAAACTGTTTGAACGCACTGCCACAGTAACGTTGGCCTACTTTG
Organism: Penicillium pancosmium; assembly: GCA_031761475.1. NCBI lineage: Eukaryota > Fungi > Ascomycota > Eurotiomycetes > Eurotiales > Aspergillaceae > Penicillium > Penicillium pancosmium. The sequence goes on along the minus strand of JAVMSB010000118.1, from coordinate 25,430 downwards.
CAGAGGCTGCGGGCAAAAGTGCCCTGCGTGAGAGCAAAAAGTGCGAGAATCGAAAGGAGTTGCATAGTCGCTGATGAACCAGGGGTGGGAAAAGATGCAGTGTTGCCGCAGTGTAGGATCGATTCAGAGTATGCTATCGTGAAGAGACGAGATTAGGGGTGGTATTTATACCCTGGCCCCATCGGCATACCTTCCAAACGACCGACCTGAATAAAATCCTTTTCAGCTCGATCTTCCCCTGAATCTTTGATTTTTCTGCTCTACATACTCCGTATGCACGACTTACAAGGAAATTACTTTAGCGACCCACTTTTCCATTCAATAGATACTTTGAGATACTTTGAGATCTTCAAATTATCGGTCAGATCTTTACCGGGAAGTGTATGAGCTAGATCTGGCATCAAGTTAGAAAATGGGGGGCCAAGTGAAGCGACTACGTACATAAAAAGTTAAAGTTCAGATCCCATGCCGCGAACGGATGAATTTGCGAAGATCATGGTTCCGTAGTGACAAAGGAGATTGTTTTCTTTTTCTATACCCATAACGGCATCATATTGGATAAAGCCTTGATGAACTAGTAGATGGTCGACAAAAGCAAATTTTAGGCCAATGATCAGTTGGAACTTCAGTGGGACTAAGAACCGAAACTCTATTTTGTTCCCTCGGTTATCGAGTGACGATCAACCTATGCGGCGATCAAAGATGGAGTATACCAGAACTGGGGTGGAGTTACGAACAGGGCGAAAATGGAACGTGCAAGAGAGCCTTGGGGTAATGCGTGATTTCCCCACACTGCTAGGCGAGTATACGCAGGATGATAGCTCCCATATGGCTTAATACTAAAGTCTGCGAGATATGCTTTTCAATCTAATTTAAATACCCTAAGACTGAAAACCAGTCGAATGAGGGACCATGGATTGAAAATAACATGACGCGGGGCAGGACCCTGGGAGCAGCGTCCTCAGTTGAGACAGGGAAGATGTGGAGCCAATCCCCATATTCTGGACTATTGATGACTATTGAATAATATGTATAGGAATTGGCCAAATTTACCATGCTTTTTATCTCCATACTAATACTATTGGTTCAGATTTACTAGCTGCTGTTCTCTCGTATATACGAGATTCCCATTCAAAAAATGATATGATGTCTCCAAAATATTCTTTCTTGATCCCAGTATTTCTGGATCTAATTTAATTCAAATCGCGACTTCGGTCCCTGAGCCACCGGATTTTCCAGTTCCACGACTGACTGTTTCGCTCTAAACTGATTAATATGGTCCTTCAGTCCCTTGTTGAAATTGATAACACAAAGAAGCAAGTTGACGAGCGTAATTCAAGTGTCTCCTAGTCGTACGTCGTACACTGCACTTACTGAGAGTTTATGAGATCATCTGGGAAGTAGACATGGTCGCCATAAAGGCCGCCCCCAGCAGTTTCTATGAAGTAATAAGTTGAAGAGAGCTGTTGTCAAAGCATGGTATTTTAATTTGGGGCTGCACGTCAATTTAGACAGAACTGGCTGTGGCGGAAACAGAATTATCTTCCTCCAAGTGCTGTTTCCAGCGATGAAGGGTGTGTGGTCACGAGATACTCATATTCTATAGAGTTGGGTTGTGTCCCGGCGGCTAGATATTGACAGGGACCTTGGACTAAAATGACGTAGATCAAGCTAAGACCCTATTCTAGACCAGGTCTATTGAAACATTAAAATAATTATCAAGTGAATTATTGGCTGGAAAAGCAATTTCCGGGTACAAATGTATCAGTACTTTGTCTAGGCGACTTTTAAAAGTTATACATTGAGGTTTGTGCTGCTTAGCGTGAAACCACTGAACACTGCCCAGGTGGGAGGAAATAAAGTGATGTCTTAAGAACATCTAACTATCCAATCCAAACCTTGAATACAACCATTTGTCTAGCATTTGCCCTAGTACCTTCCAATAGCTATTCATTGTAATTATATGGTTATGCCCAACGTGTCACAAAAGCTTTCAAGATCCATGGATATACTTGCTGGAAGCCAATCCCAGACGTTAAATTAGCCCTTATATTCCCGCCACACAAGGACATTTTATTACAAATATACTTTCTCCGATGTCTCCAGTGATATGCCGACTAGAGGGACTAATGCAAATCATTCAAGCACGGCCCTCGTGCTGATCCATGGGAATGCTGGATTCCACATACTCCCAACGACTGAAAATACTCAGCTCAGTCGATACGAACTGCCCTTTCAGCTGAGTACCAGGAGTATGACAGACAGGGATCAATTCAACAGATTGAACAGGTCAGATTGATGACATACTGTCTGTGCGTATGCGTGCGGGGGGCATCGAATGTGTGTTCCTGTGGCGTGTGGCGGCGATATTTGAGTCTCGCTGATGAATTTGACATGCATCAGCCTCCACATCAATCTGTCAGTGCGGCCTTAAGATCTTCACTGAAAAATGAATCGATTTCCAGATATGGTGACGTATTTAGCGTGTCAACTGGCCCCTCATAGAATCTTCATTGTGCGCTCATTGCACACTGCCCAGATAGGCCGTGGGCTATGTATACAGGCTTTAGATATCAACGAGGCTCTCAAGTCGACAGGAATTGATCCGATATGATAGAGATGAGCAAGAAGAAGCAGATCATGTCGAGAGCATACACGTGCATTGATATGACCTCATGTTTCCCTGTTGTTTGTGTCTCGTCAAAGGGCCAATGCGAAGGAAGAAATTGCAACGGGAAGAAAAAGCAAACACTACTAACGAAAAGAGTTTTCGCCAGGGTACCACGCCGTTCTGGGAAAAAGAAATGAGAGATCCATTCGGGCAGCTTCAAAATGGAGCTATGACGCCGCCACCCTGGATAGAAAGTCATAGAACCAACCCCAACAGATATACCAGAAACTAACCTGAAATGGAGATTAGCAAAAAAAAAACGTCAACTAAATTGGAAAAAGGCACAATGCAATTCTCCCTTGCAGTGGACTTGTCCAGCCCGACTTAAAGACTGCGGCAAGCGCGCAAAGCGCGAGAGGGAGAGAGCGGTTGCAGCGGGAACCCCAGATGGACCTGGTGGAGTCACAGTGGAGACGGTGGAACATAGCACAAACGGGGGGGTCCTTCATTGGGGCGCAGATCTGGACCTGGTGATCTTTTGTCCAGATTCTGCTGCAAATGCAGCAAGAGATGGGGTAAGCAGTGTCTGAAGGATGTGGCTTTTTCGGTACATACTGTAAGTCTCCCTGCATCTCTGCCCTATATCCGACCAGGGGTATGGATACCCCAGCTGGCAGGACGGTCCAGCGACAGCAAAGATCCACGGGGCGAAACAGCCATGCCGGTAAGCCAGGGCTGGAACTAAAACTAGGACCAGGACCGGGGCCGCGGAAGAAAGGACACTGGTCCCGCTGGGGGATCCCCCCACACACACTTTAGGGGCTATGTACCTTGGGGTTCTGATACGTCAGGCTTAGCCTTGTCTCTATCGTGCTAGGCCGGTGACGGTGTGATGTACGCCTGGACTGGATCGAGGTCCCTGGCCAGTCGGATTGGGCGTGTTAGAACAAGAACTCTGCGCTTGGTCAAGAGAACTGGGGCCAAGTCAAACATTGCCTCCACCCCCGAGTTTGAGCGGAGGTGTACGTACATTATTGCTGATGTCGGTTCGCCTCCCGCGATCAATCACCTGGTCATCATGCAATCCATCCCTAGCTGAAGGTTGCGAGGCTACCGAGGCGATGTATACTCCCCGACGCTATCCGTCGGGGTGCATGGTCTCAAGAGATATTTCCCCAACGATCGAAAGATCCCTGAGGCACACCCAGGTTCGTTCACGAGGGGCGCGTGCACGGACCTGGGATACGCGAGCTTGACGATTCCTCGAACCTAACACGGTTGTTGTGCCTAGATCGTGCCTAGTGACTGGGTCAATCCACCGGATGGTGCGACCTGCACTTTTCTTTCCCTCTCCAAGCGCCGATAATCCATCTTGGAAAACCGGTCGGCTTGCCCCGCGCCGTGCTGTGAGTCGTCTCGTGTTGTCTCAACTCCACCGAGAGGAGCAGTGGAGCTAGGGGGTGGCAGATGTACGAATCTTCATACCGAAAAACACAGCCTGGCCTCGACCCGCCCAGTCCAAAGCTGAGGTCAGTCCCGATCATGGGGCTGCTGTCAATACCTGCCGAGCGATGAACTAAAGAGGCTTTTTCTCTCTAAAAAATAAAAATAAAATAAAATGGATACTTATTTTAAATTTTCTTTTGCGGGGAATCCCTGAGCGTATCACGGCTGGCCCGCAGACTCAGTCGCACTCAATCCGGAATGTGGAATGTATTTGCTTGGTCTCTTGGTTTGAGTATCCATTTATTGACTGAGCTAGCGTGGCTGACCTTTACCGTCTGGTGATCTTGGTTCAATTTGTCGCCTGGGCCCAAACGGGATCATATCATCGACCGTGGGAGACATGTTATTTATGGAGCCTCCTTCCAGCACTCATTTGGTATTCAGATCTCTTGAATTTTTTTCTTTTTTGAAAAAGCTTCTTCGTCCCCCTTTTTGCATTCCTTTCTTTGAATCTTCCCTTTGCGATCTATCAACTTCATTCCAACTATCTAAACCCAGCCCAACAAAATTATAGACGTGGGACGGTGGCCGCATGGAAAAAGAATGACAACCTTCTCGCTGGTGACACTTTCTATCGTCGCACTTTTGATCGTCGTGCGATATCAAAAAGAGATCTTCAACTGGTCTAAGACGATATTAAGACAAAAAGGGCTCTTGAAAAATGACGCCGCAGACGACCCGTCAAATGTTAAACGCCTCGCGCCGTACCCGGCACAGCCTATTCGAGGTAGAAAGCAATACCGCGTCATGATGGATGTTCGCAGGATGGACTCCCAGAACTGGCTCACTCTAGACAAACACTACATGGAAGAACACCGTGTACGGGACCACCTGCTACGTGAGAAAAGGTCAGAAGTCCTGAGATGCTTGCCCGAGTCACTCGAGGCCTGTCAGGAAGCACTAGAGGATGTATCCGACTTTCTCTGCCAGCGATTTCCAAACATGTTCGAAAAGAGCTCCGAAAACGAGCAAACATTCATTCGAAATTGCATGACCGGAGAAAAATTTGGTCTCGGCAGATCAGCCCCAAGTGGAATCGACACCGACGCCCTGGAGGCAGCTGTGCGACTCACGATGGAAGATCTGAGTATTCTGATGCTTAATGAGGAAGGTGAATACTATTTGTACGTATTTCTTGCTCAATTACAGCAATCTATGTCTTCGTCTAATTTTGATTCTAGGGCAGCCAGTGCTAGCTTATTTCCTACGGGCTGGACTGTTCAGGAACGAATCGGATGGACAATTTCTCGAATGCACGAGCCTGTACCATTGTGGCATCAGCAGGTTGCCAATTCCGTCAGCAAGTACGAAACTCCGTCAAACGAAATTTTCGAAACCCATCAACTAATCCCGGATACAGGTTTCTGGTACGCCTCACTCCAGCTTCGCCCATGGAGCGCTCCAATTATTTCGTGGAAATCAGGCGACCCGATGAGAATCTCTTTGAAATTTTATATCGCCCTGGATCTCTCTGTGAGAAGGAACTGGATAGCCCGTTGCCCGAAGAAATCATTATTCGTCGAGAGAGACAGACTTTCCGCCGACTTCCTCGTACCAATGCCATTGTCTTCGGGGTCAAGACATATCTGACTCCGCTTGACCAGCTTCCCATGCAGGAACTAGAGAACCTCGTTACCGAGATGAAAAGTTGGCCCGACCATGTGAGCGAGTACAAAGGCAAGCATGTTTGGAGTAAGAAGGTTTTGGAATTCTACAAAAAGCGTGTGGCTACCGCTCTTTGCGAAATTAAGGAGAAGGTTGAAGTTTGAGGGCGAAATCACGCCATGAACGAATAAGATGTTAACGATTTTGCCTGTTTTGCTTTTTGTGTTGCCTTTTCCCCCTGTCTAACATTCTCTATATTTTCTCTTTGGCGTTTTTCATTTGGTTTTTGCGATCTTCATAAACTGGGTGGCTGTCTGAATACTTTTTTTTATCCTTGCTTTTTCAAAAGCCTGGCATTGCTTTCTTTTTCTGAGTCAAAGTTCACTTTATTATCCGAGTGGTACGTACTAGGATCGACCAATGAGATTCGATAATTGTGATCGAAATTCTTCAGAATTTATTATTAAATCAACAAGGGGACTTCAATTAATAATGTAGATTTGATTGGTCTGATCACTAGCTACTGACTAGCAGTTAGATCGTGCCTCCACAACATTGGAAATCGAACGAATCAGAAATAGAAGACGAGTATACCGAAGAGGAAGATAAGAAACGATAAGAAAAACAAAGTCTATTATTGAAATATGTGTATAGAATGGAAGAAGGTTGGCCGAGAACAGGAATATGGCTCGGGGATAAGGGGTATCAAAGGATGTCGAGTTAAATCTTCGCCAGGGGTGGTTTATCTTGCTTCAAACGAACAACGCCCTATAAAATGGTTAGTAATGCGGTGCTTATCATGGATCCAGGCTATCTTCATACCTCTTGTGTGCAAGTGGCAATCAGCACGCCATCCTTCGACCAGATCTTTTGGAGAGCCAATCCTCGACCCTCGCCAGCCCACGGGCTCTCCATTTCGATCAACATCCACTCATCGGCCCGGAAAGCTCGAGGATTGTGGAAATATATTGAGTGGTCCAGACTGACCATCATGCCGACCTCCTTGTGTTGTTGTTGATTCTTGCCATTGGTGGCATCACTGAGAGCTCCTTCGAGTCGTCGTCGGAGATCGGTCGCCTCTTCCTCTTTCAGTTCCTTCAGAGCCTTGGTGATATCTTCGTCGTCAAGATCGGAGGGGTTCTTCAATGCCTTTAATAGCTTCTCCAGCTCTGCAGGGGACGAAAATCGCGGAATATCGTGTACTCGAGCGACTGTCCCAATGAAGAAGCTGTCGGTAACATAGGCAAGTGCGGAAAGATGAGCCTGGAAGCCACCCTCCTCAGAAATATGACCACGCGCCCGAACAAATCGCCGCATCTTCTTATCTTCAGGATAGGAGGCGCGGTTCACGATTCCCGCTTTCTGGGACTCAAAAGGACCACCTCCGGCTTCACTCAGCGCTTTGACTGTGCCAGGAATGACCGGTTGTGGGAGGGGTACATCGGGTTTCGGGACCGCGTGGTTCAGCGTTTTCTCACCTCCGCTACCAACGCGGCTGAAGCTAAGCGTCGTGGTGAAAATGGGGCGACCGCGTTGGCGCGCCTGCACGGTTCGGGTAATGAAGCTTCGTCCGTCACGCACGCGCTCGACATGGTAGAGAATAGGAATCTCCGAATCTCCGGCTAGGACGAAATAGCAGTGCATGCTGTGTACGGCGAAATCGGCGGGGACGGTGCGCATCGCGGCGGATAGAGACTGGGCGATGGCGGCACCGCCATAGATGCCCCGAGCTCCAGGGGGGTGCCATAGTGGCCTTGTGTTGGTGAATACATCCTATCGAGGGCAAAGCAGGTAAGGCATTAGTCTGCTGTTGGAATTTGCTTGAGTGAGAAGGAGGAGGGGCGTAATACTGGGCCGAGGTCCACGACTGGCGTCAGATCCAGCACATTCTCAATGGTGGCCTTGGAATGATCCTGGGCCGGAGGATCTAGTAGTGTCACGCGGTTCACCATGGTGCTCTTTCATATAATGTGAATAAGGGGGAGCGAAACAAAACAAAGCAAAGCAAAGCAAAGGGGGATGATGGAGGGAGTGGAGGAGGTCGGACGGCGGCGGCCTCCAACTTTTGTAAGCGCGGGATGAGCCGAGGTCCAACCGGGCCTGCCGCTTCGGGCGATTCCATTTTTATACTTCACTCCATTAAATCACATGTATCGCCTCTCTATCCTATAATTTATCGCTAATCATTAAAACAATATCTTTTTCGGCTTACCACCCATGCCTCAAACTATCGTCCGACCCGTGCTACTCCATGTTCTGGACGTTGGTGGACTGGATTGCCGATCCCAAGTCTTCTGCGGAGGCTCCATACCGGGTAAATCTAATCGATAGGTGCTATGAACAATATCGGGGGATGGGGCACCAGAGTTTCTTTCTTCTAACAGTCGTCGCAACTGTGTCCGGGTCAGATCTTCTGGATTGACGTGTACTAGTAAAGGGGTGTCGTCTTCCACATGTTCGTCGTGAGGACTGTATTCGCGATACATCAAGAATGCCGAGAGTCCGTATATCACAGAGAATGTACTGGGAAGCCCAATTCCAACAACTTGGAGTGCGCTGAGCGGTGCAAGGCCACGACTGAGGATGTTGAAAATAACATTGAATAGGGACAAAAGGTTGATCGTCAAGTAGGGCCTGGTGATATCAGAATAACTGCGCGGCACGATGGACAAAAGAACCAGACTAACATAAAGACAGAGCGCAACAGAAATGTCTTCTTCTGGCGCTGAAACAAGGCGATGGCTATGGAGCCAGTATAGCCTATCCCGATGAAGAACAAGGCGAAAACGGTCGATGCGGTTTGATCAATACGTATCGTATCGTCCGCATCGCTAAAGACCACGGGGAGAATCAGATAGCTAACAACCCTTTCAGTGTCAGAAAACTGCTTTGGAGGTTCATAGCTGCCAAAACACTCACCCGAGCAGCAGTAAAATAGCCGAAGCAACTGTCATCAGCCGCCAGGGCTTCGAAACGTATTTCGCATGTGGAGTAGAATTCCTAGGTGTGATCCTTGGACCATCAAATGGAGTGGCCTGCATTTTTGAGTGGCATATTAATGTATCTCACGTTGAATCGCTAGGGTAGTTAGACAGGGAGGTTGATGCTCAGAAGCAAGTGGCTATCGGCCATCGGCGTGGCGATCGTAGCGAGAGGTGTGTCTTCGACACAAAGCGAATAATTAAAGTCAAGTTCGCCAAAGGATGCAGGACAGGATAAGAGAGAGGGAGAGCAGTGGGGGGTGGGGGTAATTATCCGCCTCCTTCCACGACTTCCTGTCGAGCAGAATCGGGCACGAGGTGCAGATTTTTGACGCTGAGCCACCAGGTCGATTGGCGATCACAGCCATGTATGCATCATACCCCATGCTCCGCCAATGGAATTGCCGTTCGTGCCTTGGTTATGCGGAGACTCTGCCTCGACGTGCGGCTGAAGGGACTAAAAGAGGTCTAGATTGTCAAAACAGAAACGCCTCGCTGCCCCGTCGCGGGTTTTCGTGGAATCCTTCTTTCCATGGGCAAATCATTCCATTTTCCGTCACTCCCAACCCCTTGATAATACTTTCCCACTTCTATGAGGGATTGTATAAACCTTCAGCAAAGCAGACCTACAGGGGTAGAGTGTCCATGTTTCCCGGTGGACTTAGGTCCCAGATCTTGCTGTGCCCCCCTCTTTCTGACAACTATTCAGTTCTCCTGCATAGACAAGCCCCTGTGAGGCCTTGTACCTTATTTCGGTGTCCAAACTGTGATTGGCTCCGGCGCTGCCGACAGATTTATCAGGGTCGAACCAGGATATCTCAGTTGCACGCCTGACATTTCCAAGTCGGTGACCGTCAGATTTTTGGTCTACGAGGATCAACGTGATTGTCTTTTATCAATGAAGGTGCTACTACTAGTAGCAGCCTCGGTATGATATACCTTTTAAGGCCCCAGTCTTCATAAATAAATAGCTTGAATTTAGTTTGGACCGAAAACCACAGTGGTATCCTCCTATTCCAACCCGCTCATAATGATATCACATTCTCGCCCCCTGGATCACGTATAGTGGCAATGAGTATGTATTTGCGAATTGAAGGAGGAATTTCATTCGTGCTTCTTTTTTCTCGTTACATCAACGAATTTTTTAGTTCTAAAATTGTGTATGTCAAGAGTGCCGTCAGGCACCTCGTATCTGCAACTTGAAGTATCAGCCGGGAATCTCTCTCGATACTGATACTCTGGGAGAAACAAACATTGATCCATTTCGAAGTCGACGAGTCCTAATCAGTTGACCTCCATTCTGTGCAAGTTCGGATGTGAAACTGAGAGTTTGGGACCGATTAGAATGACAGACCACTGGCAAGAAACTTCGAAGTTGAAGTGCATACTCCTGTCGCTCGCTCTCATTAACAAATGGTCGGAATTTGACCTAAATCCTCAGTCATTTCCGCATCATTAGTTCATAGATAGGGTGACATACGAGAAATCGAGGCATTTTGTCTTCGTCGATTGAAGCTAAGAATGAAATCCGGGCTGGGGGTAGACGAAGAGGCTCTACATATACGAGGTGTGTATGTCATTATTTGCTCATTGCAAATCATTGTCACTTACTACTAGCCGTGGATCAGTAGTATTGTCAGAATTCGGCGTAAGCTAAACATGGATCGATTGACCTCGTTGAAATTAAAGACCCACCTTGACCACTTGACCACTGTTGAACATGAATATAGTTGACAGATGTCCTATGGCACAACCAAAGGGCTACTAGTACTTTCATGTTCTTTTCACAAGGCTACATATCAGCCCTTCCTGCTGGACAAACCAGACATTCTTCGTTTTCCAAGCTTTCGATGGATCGTGCAGGCGAATCTCAAATTCGCGCAGTAGTTGTGGAATTATCTTGTGCATCTCCATCAAGGACACATTTTTCCCAAGGCAAGTCCTCGGACCATATCCAAAGTTAAAAAAGCTCTGCTCCATCTCCTTTAATTTCTCCAGTGAACCGGATAGCCAGCGTTCGGGAATAAATGAGTCAGGCTCAGGGTAAACTTCTGCATTTCGATGCAGAACCCATGCGTTGATACCAACAATTGTTCCCCCTGGAATTTGTTTTCCACAAATGAAGGCCCCTTCTTTCGGGACTTCTCGCTCCAAGATCAGTCCCACAGAAGGATGGAGCCGCATAGCTTCTTTCAGAACCGCAGCCAGGTAAGGCAAATGTGTCATAGACTCGCGGTACGAAACTGGATTTCCAAGCTTGCCTTCATTATTCGCATCGTCGAGCTCGGCTCGAAGCTTTTTCATGGCTTGTGGGTTGCACAAGAGGCAATAAATGACTGCTCTGAGTGCGATGGCGGTAGTATCCGAACCTGCAAACACATTCCCCGAGAGGTGTACAATAACATCTCTCGTAGAAAACCTTTCAGGATCCGCATTATGGGCTGCCATCCACTTTGACATCATGTCTTTTCCACCGTTCTTCTCGTCATTATCTAGCTCACCATCACGCTTAATCGAGGAGCGTGAGTTCATGGCTTTCAAGGTAAACATAAGAACCTGGTTCCAAGTTTCCATGCTAGGCATCAATATCGGAAAAATTGGGTTTCCAAGGAGTAGGGGATGCATCTCGGGAACTTGGCCACATAGACTTGCATAGACCAGCATCCCTTGAATTGCCTCCATCATACCGTCAATATCTTTTCCTTCTTGGAGAAAGCCTAATTTCTTTGCAAAGACAAATTCACCAACTACATCAAATGCATAGTATTGAAGCCAGGCTCCCAGGTCAACGGGTGTCTTTCGATCAGCAAATTGACGTAACTGTGAAATGAATAGTTCGGAGCACGAGTCCACTGCCGGCTCAAGCTCCAGAAGCGAGGTCATGCTATATGCATTGGCAACATTTCGCTTTTGCACTCGGTGGTGCGTTTCATCTCGAGTGGAAAACAAATTCATTTGGAATTTCTTCTTCCACGAAATGCTTTGGATAGGGTAGAACGCAGTCTGTTCCGCTTAGTATGATTTTTTCGACAAATGATTTCGTCCCAGTTGACATGAGAAATAAAGTCGACCTTTCTCAAATAAAATTTTTCTGACTTCATACCTTGGTAAATCCGTTATTTAATCCATAGATGACCGAGATCGCTTCTGGATCTCCAACGGATATATGCTTTGGACCAATACGGACCAAAGAACCATGCCTTCGGTGAAGATCAATAGCAACGTCCTGGTGATTGCCTTTCCACACGCTATGCAGTTTCCATAATCGGCTATATTTTGCGACAAAGGGGCCTGGGATGTCGCGAAGCCCGTGTTTGTAGCGATTGGAGAGTAAACGAATAGCTATAGAAGCTAGAATAAGCAAGCTGAATAATTTCAAATAGTCCATTCTGAGTCTCTCGTGGAACAAAGTAAAATGGTCTGAGGTTTTATTAGGGTGAAATGGTTGAGGTGTGGAAGTTTTCTGTCAATAATTTGCTGCCTGTGACTGCAAAACTAGAGCAGACAGTGCGGGGTCATGTTGAGGGGCGTTGGTCGATTGAGCAATGACATGGGTTTGAGTTGCATACGAGTTCCCGCATGCCGCCGTTGGAGAGGGGAAGTCAACCTGGGAATTTGAGCCCATACTCCGCCGACTAGGCCCTGACGACGCCGGAGAGGTTAAAATACGCCAAATAACAGAACCTCATATGCATTAAAAAATATAAACACGGCTGAATAGTCTTTATATTAGACGCACCCCCGATATAAACCTTGGAATTATATAACTACACAGAGGATAATCCACACTTCAGCCATTTTCAGTCACGTCCCCGCTACTGAGTCCGCATCGCAAAAGTACGTAAATCCTGAAATCATTACTAAACACTAAGACTAAATGAAAAAAAAAATGGTCGCCCAAGATAAGCCAATGAATTCACTAGCTCAGAACTGGCAGCCCAGAGCACCTATAAGAAATCCTCCATAACTAATCCACACGCGAGCCAAGCATCCAAGCGACCCGAGCCTCTCAGAAAACCTCACTAGTACTAATACTAATAACAGCAATATCTTGCACTTTGATGCATTAATTAATCATTCTTGATATACCGGACTAGCAATAGATTCCTAAGAGTTCCACGTTTCAATACTCTCAAGGTCGTCAAGTGCCAGTGATATATCAATTTCCAAGGTTTAGCCCACACCGGGCCTAGTAGGTAGTACTCATTACAAATCCCAAATCTTACTCCTGCAGTGGCTAGTAGTATTAGATGACTTCCAAGGTTCCTGCCCGAAGGTTGACAAAAGTCCCCATCTAACGTGAACGGTAATCTACATGTCGAGTTCCGAGTCCCAGCTCCGAAAGGTAGGACGGACTTTATACTCAGAACTCTCAAAAAGGATTAGGAATCTTGTAATACGCTCCAACTTGCTAGAAAATCACAGGAACGTCCACAAAATATGGTTGTGGATCAATTGTGGTGTAGATTGTCGCATTCGGAATTGCTAACGCGGTCTTTCGAGGACATTAGAGATAGTTGAGTGAAGCTGGATTCTGGTACAGAGCCAAAACAAAAAAAATGATCAACCGGCCATCGGCGTTGTCTTATCTCAAGACACATGGGGGTTCTGCATGAAAAACTGCCGACTGGACTTCCGAAAACCCCAATGATGACGAAGTGCCTCCGTTGCGCCGTCAACTAACCTAGAGCTTAGTTTCAAGGTGAACCCCGCAAACCCCGGACCCGGATTCTATTTCGCCGGATACTGGATAAGTAGACATGGGGATGATCGGGTAGCGAATAGCTGGGCCGGAAGTCATAAATCGGGTAGCTTCCGATTCCTTCTCGGGGTATCGGAAGGGCAGAACCGCACAGCGGAATACAGGGCGGAGGCTGATTGAACAAGGTTCAATGGAGATAAACCTTAAATTGCCCCAGGTTACCCCAGAATGTGGGAATTCGGACCATAGATCTGCGTAAATCTGCCGACCTATCTTCCGATTTAGATTTAAGCCTTACGACCGCCCAATGAATTAAATTAAGGTCAGCGGAATCCCCATACCGCAAATCTAACTTTCTGAAGAAACCAAAAATCTGGGGATCTGCATCACGGATATACCGAGCTATCTTCCGACAAATTTTTGGTAATAACTAGTTGAGACAATGACACGTTCACTGTAGGATTATTATAAAGGTAGCCGTAGGTCGTACCAGAAGAAGCTCAAACGATCGCTTTTTTTCAAATTTTAGTGTTGAAGAGCACCTTTCTTTCAGCCTCAAGCCCCTTTTGCCTTCTCAATAGAAGGCCAAGATACAAACAACATGGACGGCGACATTAGCCGAGGAGATTCGAAATTCTCTCACAATGAGATTGGAAACATGCCTCGTTTGACTCAGATCCCTACCTCCATAACTCTCTCCGCAGAGCAGTTTGAGAGACTCTATCTGAATCCCATGATGCATCGTCAAACTGCACTGACCAAGAGCCTGGGAAACCCAACTCCACTGTACACGATATTCAGCCGTTAAATCCCGGGGTAGCAAAGGCTAACATGCAAAACTAGGGGGCTTGGCGCTTTTGTGCTCACAGCTAGCCCACTTGCCTGTTGTTTGATGGCATGGAGGGGCGCCGGTGGCGGTGGCGCTGCGTTCACGTAAGGCAGCCTCTCCCATTGGATACGTTAATCAGAACCTAATTTTATACCATGTAGCGGAGTTTTGATATTGATGGGAGGTTTGCTCCTTGTGCTATCAAGCATTCTCGAGTTTATTCTTGGGAATACCTTTTCTTCCGTCGTATTCGGACATTTGGGTAGGCTTGATCATCAAGGCGAGATCGTTACTTGTATACTGACATGCATTAGGGGCTTTTTGTCTGGCTTTTGGCGCAACTCTAACACCAGCATTCAACTCCGCAGGTATGTCCTAATAATATGCCTTGTCTCTTCAAGTTCTGACCGCTTTTCCCAAAAGCCCCTTACTCGCCGGAAGGAACCAACACCCTAGCGGGGCTTCACAGTCCTGGATTTGTCAATACATTTGGTTTGTTACTACCAGTACTTGAACTGATAAGTTCTATATATAACCGTCTTTCTAACAGTTTATTTCTAGCGTACTTCTTTGTCTTCATGGGATTATTGATGTTAATTTATACGATTTGTGCAACGCGCACAAATATCATTTACGTTGTCATTTTCGCATCCCTCATTTTGGTCTTCGCACTTCTCGCTGCGGCTTATTGGCAGCTTGGTAAAGAGAACGAGGTGATTGGTAATAGATTGACAGTGGTAAGTTCTTGCTATTATTGTTCTTTGGGTATCAATTCATTTGGTCTAAATGATAATTAACATTAACATAAACAGGGAAGCGGTGCTGCTCTATTCCTAGCCAGTATGCTTGGGTTCTATCTATTGACGGCACAACTCCTTGACTCTGTTGGATTTCCTCTATCCCTCCCCGTCGGCGATTTGAGTGGGGTTTGGAACCGTCTAAGCGCTGGGTAAGTGCCATCGCCCTCATAGATCAACAATCAAACCATAGATTATCTTTCTAACATCCTTTCAGAAACTGCTCACAGGATCTCGAGTCTGGCTCTGACGCCAATGTCAAGGGATAACTCTCTCGGAGTCCCCCCCCAGTGACAATACACCAACCTGAGGAGAATTCTTCTCTGTCGTATAAAACGCGCTTGGTTTCGTTCGATCTGGTTGTAAGGAACTATGTCTCCTGCTTTTGTCGGAGATAACCGACGAGCAATTTTCGTTACACTCATGCCGTAAGAGTACCCAGGTACTAGTATGCAATTTTCAATACCCAGTTTATTACCTTTTTACTCCAGAAAAAAGGGATTGGTCTTTATCAAATCTTGGAATGATTAGCTATTAATTTGTTACATATAATGTAATTTCCTGCCGTTAAATTTGGCTACGAGCCCATCTGTCTTTAAGAGATCAATCAACGTATTACCACAGAGACTACAGAATCCAATGTTTGTCTTTTTGCCTGACTTGTGTATTCAAGCTGTGCTAGAATGTACTCTAGGAACTCGTCATTTGAGAAGTGAAGACCTGCCAAGACCTCAACTCCAACGCCAAGCCGCTGATAGATTACATGGTAATCAGGAGTAAGCAGGGTCTGTGGGGCAAAGGTCCCTAACCTCCGCCTTTCTCTGATTTCCTATTGGCCTGGATGAGGCTTTCTGCGACTTAGCCGATAATATTTGATATTCGCAGAGATCCCTGCCGAGACGATGGCGTCCAGCGGTGAACTGGCGCAAAGATCGCATCTGCAGAAGGGCATAGTGTAACACCGAACCTGGATTTGATGCTAATTAAGGCACAAGTGGGGCACGTGGCGTATAATTGAGAGTTCTTATTGCTGGATAATCCTCCTGATCTCGGCGAAGTACCGTTCAGTCACCGCCGTTAGCTCAACGTTCGTGTTGACGTGCATGCTGACGGTATCCTTAGCTTATAGTTTGTCAGTCACTAATTAAGCTAAAATGAAGTCCTGTAGTAGACAGCTTCGGTTAGGGATGCTAGACCGACCAGGAAACCCGCCAATTTGTCTCATCGAGATATTTCGCATTTCGTAACTATTGTGGCTTGCTTGGTGGCGCATAGGAGCTGCAGTGCGTGTGTTAATTTTGGCCACTTCACCTTGTAAACCGCGACCCCTGTACTTCTATTCTAAGTCATGAGATAGTCAGCATTCCAAGCCAGTCATGGAAAATCCCAGGAGGAAAAAAACCGCATCAAGTATTCTTTGGGTGTTCGAGGTGTTGAGACGAAATACTAGTATATCCAGTGATGTTTCAACCCGAAATCTTAATTTGATCTATGGTTTACATGAGGGAGACGGATTAGGAAAATGGACGCCATTGGGGATTTCAAAGTGCTTGGTCAAGATATTCCAATAGTCCTCAATTCGAAACACGTGCTATTGCCCGCTGCTGTATCTGCAGGCCAAGGCCGCCATAGACTACGAGAGCATGAACTAGATGCAAGAGTGAACACTAGAAATCAGCACTAAGCAGACCGGTTGTTACCAAGGGCTTGGTCAATATTATTGATCCATATCTAGTTTGTATTTTCAGGATGTGTATAGACTCACAAGCTCGGAGGCAAGTATAAAAAGGCCATCCTTCCCAGAAGAAAAGTCCAGAATCAAAACCAGAGTATCAAACAGTCTTTTTTCTAATCTTTCAGACAACTCTCTCCGACAACTCTCTCAAGATGCGTTTCTCCAGTGCAATTCCTGCCTTCCTGTTGGCTATCACTGCCCCGGTTCAGGCATGGAACAGACTTGACAAGGACAATGCTGTGCGTTTTCCGTATGACCTCTATGAGACTTTCAAACTTAACAAGTATACATTAGGCTCTGCTGGTGATTGATCACCAAGTTGGTCTTTCCCAAGTCGTCCGTGACTTCAGCACCAACGACTTCCGCAACAACATGCTGGGCCATGCCGCTCTCGGAAATGTCTTCAACTTGCCAACCGTCTTGACTACCTCCTCTGACGCTGGTCCTAACGGCCTCATGATCAAGGAAATCATGGAGATGCACCCCAATGCTACTTTCGTCCGTCGCCAGGGTGAGGTCAATGCTTGGGACAATGCCGAGTTCCGGGCTGCTGTCAAGGCTACTGGCAAGAAGCAGTTGATTATTGGTGGAATTGTGACTGAAGTTTGTAAGTTTACGTCATGCTATGAGACTCGCAAACACTTCTTGTTGATTCCACGATACTTACCAATCAACTAGGTACTGCATTCCTGGCCCTTTCCCTGATTGACGAGGGGTACGAAGTCTACGCCAACACCGACGCTAGCGGTACCTTTGACACCCGTCTTGCCGAGGATGCGAACCGCCGCATGGAACGCGCCGGTGTTACTCTGATGGGACTATTTGCCATTGCTTGTGACTTGATGCGCGACTGGAGAAAGACTCCTGGTCTAACTGAGCTTCTGCCCTTCCTCGACAAGTGAGTTTAACTCCTAGATGCTTTGCCACTTTTTACATTTGCTAATTCACTGTGGAGGTACCAATTCGCCTACGGTCTTGTTGCTCGTCACCACGCTGGTGCTCTGCAGAACGGAACTCTGGCTGCCGTTGAGTTGGGTCTGATCTAAGGCGCTGATGTTATTAGGTTGGAGGAGGAAGCGGTGCACGATGTTCTATCAAGGAGAAATCAAGGTCATCATAGTTGTCGAGAAAATGGATGATGTTTAGAGAGAATACTTTTGATCTAGATATGCCGTCAGCAAGGCTGAAAGCGTACCGAATAACATGTTCTGTGGAGTCCTGTCTTTGATTGTAGCCGCATCCCCCGGTGGATTCGAGAAGAGCTCAGGTCCCAAGGAACAGGAGGATCTGATCAAACCCTTCAGGCTCCTTAACCCAATGACCGTCACCCTCCGCCCCAGTGAACTCGTGCCACTCGACATGTGCCATGATTTTGTGTAGAATTTGAGACGCTTGTCGGCCGAGTTCCACAGATACCCACACATCATCTGTTCCGTGGCTGAGGAAGACAGGAGTAGATAAGATGGAACTGTCCGATGCCTGGATAATTTGCAAGGTCCCATCGCCAGCAATTTCGGAAAAGAAGAACGATGAAATTTCGTGCTGAATCGGGTAAATCTGGGAGGCATTGGCGGCGGGTTCTGATAACAAATTCTCGATCAGTTGGGCAAATGGTAACCAGCCACAAAATCCTAGTAAGCCACCCAGTGGCCCCTGAATCTTTCCTAGTCCGATTGCGGCAAAAAACGCCCACAGAGAGGTTGCCATTCCCTGACTGATACCTCCGATATAGATGTTGGAAAACTGCCCATCGAGCAGCTTAGCTTCCCTTTCGATGATATCAATAATGTGTAAGACCGACTCTTTTAGGCCATCTTTCTGAAGCTCCTGTCTCTCCTGAATATCATCCAGTGAGTAAGCATCGAACCAGGAGCACATTTCCTCTTCAAACCTGGTAGTCCATCGATCGCGTGAGGTTGGAAACACCCAACGATAGGAAGGTAGACCAGAAGCCAAGCTTTTTCCATTCGAAGTAACTGAGGAGAAAAATTCCTCGGCAAACTCTTCACCGTCACTGCCCCGGCCATGAAGCAATATCACTGTATGCGTGTGTGACGTTTGAGAAGGTTGGATGTGAGGTGGAGGAAATTCCATAATAGCTCTCTGTTTTATCTTGTTCTGAGGAACCTTGGCTAGTTTCGAATGAGATGAGACAAGAAGTATGGAGTCGGAGATGAGACAAAGGTGGTGATGGGATAAGGCTACCTGAAGCTATCTAGAGCGAGTAAATGGTGGGACTGGATGACTCATCACATTGGTGCCTGAGGCCGTGGAGGAGTTGTTCACTCGATTTCGGAACTCAGCCATGCCAATTCACGGAGCATTCTGTCAACGGCATGTTCTTTGGGCAAAACACCTATTACTTTGGGCGAATAGGCCCACCAGTCATCCACATTGCACCCCAGGGTAATAGTATGCAGGGCCTTCACATATTCCCAGTACGTCGGGTACCAGCCACACATTTCCCAATCAAGGATCGCCGTGATGGTCACTTGAACAGTTGATTGATGTAAGGTGCGGTTTGTACTATCTTTTGACTTTCTGGGTAGGACATGTTCCAGAACTGGGTCATGTGTGCGGGCGGCTACCATGATGTTTCGAGGATGAAGATCACCATGAGTCAAAAATATATGGTGGTTGTCCTCCAGGTATGGACTTATCATGTCAATGTTACTTCCCCAGGTCCGGCGGTCGTTAGAAGTGAGAAATTCGTTAAACTCCTGTGCGTTGCTGATGCATTTCTGAGCAACACGCACTTCTCGTCGCGTATCTTTGCATTGGCGAGGGTTACCCCCGCCGAGTACAGCCCCAGTCTCGTCGGATACTGGAGCGGGCAAGAACCGAAATTCGCCGATCATTTTGTCTAATTGTTCTCTGATCGAAGCTTTCTCGTCCTCGCCCATGAATTTTACTTTGATTCTAGCGGCTCGCCAGGGGCTCTTGACACGAGGAAGAAAATGCGGTTGCTGTTTAGCTTCTGGAGAACCCCATGTATATCTGGTATCGGGACCCGCGGCGCACGGTGCTTGATATAGTCGAGAGTATGAAGGTGATTTATGTCAACATCATTGCCAACCTTCATCACGATCTCTGAAGCGAGACTCAGCACTGCGGTTGACCCAAAGTGCGAAATAACCTCGCTTGTTGCCACCAATTTGTAGAGACCGCGTATTATGAGAGGTCACTCAGAGTCAAATTCGCATCAGGTTCGTTCATAACCGCTTGTGTCACAGCTTTGGTGAGTGGTCGTATGAGTCGTATGAATGTGGCATTGTTTGGAATTTTGAATTCAGCTCTTTCATTAGCCTCGCTGTTGACGTCTGTCAAAGCTGCGGTTTGCGTGGATAAATTCACCCAGATATCACGGAGGGCTTCCCATAGCACAGGAAATGTTTTGACTTTGTATTCTAGCAATTCCTTCATATCCCTGCGAGCGGGGCATGCCTTGACCCTCGCATTCAAAAAATTTAGCGTCACTGTGTTGATTTGGGTGAAGGCTGCCTGCTCGGCATCTTGAAGGCGTTTGGTGGCATTCGATGCCATGGCTCGATATTCCTTTTGTACTCGGGAGTTGTTGAAGTTGCGATGTGACGTGAGGTGATTCTCCAATGTTTGTAATTGTGACTGCCGCACTTCACACCCTTAGCAATAGTTCATGCATCAATAGTAACATTATCTGCACTATTCAAGATCGAAAGTTAAAATCTGTATTATAACTGGTTGCGATGGTGTCTCCATTCAAGTTGGAAGTTGGTATTTTGCGACTTCGAGTAGGTTATAGGGTCGATCTTCGGTGAGTACAAGTAGTATTGTTAGGGGATTTCAGATTGCAATGTAATATATCCATTTATACATAAAGAATATTGACGTTGAAGTTTGAAAGGCGATGCTTTCATGAGTAGAATGAAGATGCCTTTGCGGCGGGTATCCTTGAGATTGGGTAGGCGTGTGGCAGTGTGTATGTCTAGACACCTGGATTTTCCTAGAATAAAACGACAAGCGCCGATGACGCGGCTCGTTAATGCATCAAGGAATTTGGGAGAAGTGATGTATCACATGAGTTTTGGTCTCTCTCTCTCATCACTTTGCGAAAGATGAATGGAAATTGTGGCGCAATAGAGTCCATATCCGATTGCAACCAAATAGAAACGATGCTTTCTAGATAATACTGGCAATAGTCATGCGAGATTGCGTCGAGCTGGGCCGTCTGTCCTCACTTGAGGCTGAAGATTCGGGCTGAAGCATCGAGACATCCTGTCTGGGTTCCATATTGACATCCCGACTGTCAGTTTCGATCTGCTGCGGCAGATGCTGTTGTAGATGACTGGGTCGAATCTGGATTTCCTGCTGCAGCTGTTGCGATTGCTGCAGCTGCTCTTGTTGTCGCAGCTGTTCAACTCGTTGCTGGTTCTCACGCTGGATCTGCAATTGCCGTTGCTTTTCAGTCGACAAATACTGAACTGTTTGTTCTATCCATTCCCAGCCCGGCCACTCCTTTTCAGGCCCCGGGGGAGAATGGGCGTTTGGCTTTGAAGACATAGCTTCGAGCTGTGAACCAGTCTCGCTGCCCTGCCATACCCAGCTCCCATCACTAGTACCTTGCATATCACCCGAAACATAGGCGATCATCTCTTCATCTTCCTCGAGAGTGTCGCCCCGTTGGAGGCGGTCAAGCAGAAGCTGGAGGAAAAATGCTAGATAGCGTCCACATGAAGCATTGATAGCGCGGTCGTCCCCAACAGCAGCCATAGCCTGCACACAAGCAAGTGCGGGGCCGAATTCCTGCTGGAAAAGAAGGAAAAGAGAGCATCGCCAGATGTGAGTACAGAGAAGAGTTCCTGCGGCAGAAGCGAATAGGGTTCGCCAGTCTGCGCCAGCATGAGATCGCATGCAACGAGAAATTATGTTGGCAGTGTCAATGCCTATCGAAACGCAGCGATCCATTGCTAATTCACGGACGGATGGTTGGCAGTAAGGTGAGATATTATGACGGTAGAGGAGGAGGCGTGCGTTTTGGAGGTAGATGGCAGGCGCTAGAGATCGAGGGTCGAGGTCTTGGTCGTTATTCGGCTGGAGGTAGGGAGGGAAGGTGGCGAGGCATGTGCTAAAATGTCGCTCGAATGTCTCAAGAGTCGCCGAGCTAAGAGTTGACCAGCGTAAAGTCCTTGTAAGTTGGCCGAGGGATCGAACAACGTGTATTGTGGCGAGCAGTGGTATTGTCTGATGGCCATCGGGGATCGCAGCCGATTCTGTGATGTATCGATCGTCCACAGGACAAGGAAGATCGATATCACAGTCCTGGTCATTGATC
The DNA here is from genome assembly GCA_031761475.1 of Penicillium pancosmium. Classification (NCBI taxonomy): domain Eukaryota; kingdom Fungi; phylum Ascomycota; class Eurotiomycetes; order Eurotiales; family Aspergillaceae; genus Penicillium; species Penicillium pancosmium. The sequence continues at coordinate 3,353 of JAVMSB010000118.1, read as the reverse complement.
AAAACGGGCTTACCCATTTCAAGAGCAAGTAATCTAATAGGTGAGTATTCTGTGAACGAAAGGTATAGAGGGAGGTCCAATGAAACCTACCTATCCCAGGTATATAATCCCCACCATAGCCGTTTCCTCATCTCGCTTTCAACAGCAGTCCAAGGGCCAGATTCAATATGCAGTCCAATTTCTTGGGCCACGCGCACCGCAGAGCCTATCCATACCCAACTCGCCGATTTGCAGTTGATCTCGTAGAGAAAGATGCTGGCCAACAAAGCGGCCCGCGCTCGATCGAGGTTGAAGCTGTCCTGCCAGACGTCGATTATACCGCACGAGATTCGCACGTATTCCTTTCCTTCCTTTTCGCGCTCCGATTCAACGGTATGGATAGCACCACACGCAAAAACACCGAATAGTACTGCAGCCCATTCGCTAGAAATACCGACTAGCGTACCCGCGCGATAGACTTTTTCATAATCTGCCGTGAAGGAGGGCCAATGCAAGACGGGTAGTATTGAATGAATGCAGTTGAAGTATTGGGCTAAGAGGTGGTCTGCGAGATCTTTCGGCGGTAGGCTCGGGGCATCATTACCAACAACTGACTGGGATCTCTGTTGCTGGTATGGCGTAGGCTCCTTCAAAATGCCTTTTCCATGTTTTCGAAGATTCGATCGTACTCCAGATAGATCCCGGGAGATGGGTTGTCTCGGCCTACGTGCTGGTTTATAATCGATCTCTGGAAGACTGATGACCGGCTGCACGATAGCTTCATCGACCTCTGTCGTGCTATGCTCAGGACGCATGCGCTCCGACTTGTACCGATCCAATAGATTCTTCTGCTGCGCCACTGTCTTCTCCAAGTCCTGCACCTGTTTGATAGTCGACATGCGGCGGTTGGTATCTTTAGTAAACTGGCAGCGTACTTTGCGATTCAGACATTCGGTACAACTAGTCGAGTCCGATGCATCGCATTTAACTTTGCGTTCGCGACATGCATCACAGCTCGGGTCTTTCCTTCGTTGACGATAGGCGCGCTTCTGCTGCGCCTGCGAATGATGCCCGATCGGGCTCGTCTGGAAGAGGCCCCCTGGAAGCGGCCCCATAGAAGGTACATCGGACATACCACCACTCTCTGCTGGGGACCCCGACCCCGACTCGTAGAATCGGGAATACGGGGATGTTGAAGGGCCCGGAACTGGACCGGACATGGGTCCCGGCCCCGGCACCGGGGCGCTTGTCAACTGCTGATGCGGTGGAGGGCCCTGAGGCATGGGCTGCAGCAGATGAGCCATTTGCATTCCACTACCCGGTCTACTAGGTGGAGCGGAGAGCATCCCCGGTGTTGATGGGAATGCGCCCGACGTCACAGCCTGAACTGGGGGCAGCTCGAGCGAATTACTCGAGCTACCCATCATGGGCGGACGGAATGGCGAGGGCTGCATGGCGGAGAGTGGTCTCGGGGGGAGACAATCATCCAGCCGTGAAAGCCCACGGATAATCGAAGGAGGGGATGGTTTTCAACCAACAATCTGGACGGGAGGGTAACGCGGCCCAAGGACCATAGAAACAGCAATAGATCGCGAGCAAACGACAATCTCCCCAAATAATAACTAGTGGGGCCACAAGCGGCTATCGCCTGACACAGCCGATTCGCCTGGGGATAAACCGCTAACACAAAACGTTGGTCATTCGCGAATAGTAGATGAAGCCATTGTCGGGGGAAAATGGTACGGTTGGGCGGGATAGGATTGGTCGCGGGAGTGGGAGGCAAATCAAATGACAACCAACGGGAAATCCGAGAGGGTAAAGTCCAGGAGATCAAAGACGGAAATAGAATAATAAAATAAAATAAGCAATGGGGAAAAAAAAGAGGGCCGCCACGTCTACAGACGCAAGTCAAAACGGATCGTGGAGATGTAATGTAAATGCCGAGGTTGGGGCATCCAAGGGCACGAATGAAGATCCAGGAATCTTGTGAAGAGAGTGAACCCGACCTCTTGGGCGCGGTATTCCACAAAGACTTTGTCGAAAACACTATAGTTTGATGGGTATGAAAGTGGAAGGGGAGCAACAAAAGGGAAAAAAGAGAAGAAAAACGGAAGAGAGAAAGAGAGCGGGCGAAGGAACTAGATCGACAAGGCCACAGGCGACGATTCAATTGCGATCACCGTTCTCATGGGCTCCATCAGGGTCCCGGCGCCCACAGATCGCGGAGGAATTGGTGGCGGCAAGAGAACTTAGGAATCTTCAGCCGAAATGACACTTGGTTAAGTCGGGCCTGGCCCGAGGCGCTGGGACTAGCTAGACTATACCGAGAAGGCCATTGACTGCGCCTGTTTCTAGCTCGCAAGACCCATTGAGGGATCTGCTTGTAGTGACTGTTACTCGCAATCACTGCCAAACTTCTGTGAACGCCGAGATCAGACCTCCAAGCATCCCGAGATCGGCTGGTGGATGGAGACGTGAAGCACTTGAGCGGCGTTGAGGATATTGGATGAGCCAGTGACGGGGCCTGGAGTCGAGTGCCCGATGTCCACACAGGCCCACCACCGGGAAGCCTGGTATTTGGCAAACCTTGTCTCGATCCGGAGATGGACTACGGTGTTCAACCGGGGGGAAAACTGTTAGAGAGGAGAGGGAGGTCTTGTCGGCAGAGTTAGCGGGGGCCCACTTGGTCCGAGAGCGCATCCCCTGTCGTGACAGTGCCGGATCGTCCAGGAGAAGATCGTCGAGTTGTAGGAGGCAAAAAAGGTGAAAGAGGAAGAATCTTCTGCAGTTGGTATCAATACATACGTACAAGACAGGGATACCAATCATACTATTTGCTAGTCTACCTCACCCTTTCCTCGGTACAATCTACATCTTTTCAATTCCTACTTGGATTTATGTACATCTAACACCTCTTCTATACAGTTCACCTACCAATCTTAATTGAAACAGGGTTAGGCAACCCCAGCACGAGCGTCTCCTCTCGCAACCCAAAGTTGACCGCGGTATGTGGGATGAAGATCTCGGCGCCCGCCGTGCCGTGCCTTCTTTTTTCCCCTTTTATTTTTTTTTTACTTCTTCATTTCTTTTGGTTTTATTTACGGTGCCTTAATTTTGCCTTTTTTTTGTTCCACCTTAACCGCCCACCGCCCTTCGTTTCGTTTTCTGCACGGTTGGGCCCTGATGATCGACTCGGAAGTCGTGCACCGGACCACATGGGTACGCCGGTTGCTGACCCGGTGGGACCGTATGGCAACACGTCTTCTCAAAGTCAATCTTTGCTTGTTTCGTGCAGGCGACGCCTGCCGAGCCCATCGCCTATCGATGGCTGCTATTGAGGTGGATTGGGGGCTATGCCCCCCCTAGTCCTCCCC